>OMLB01018524.1:143250-158566 GCA_900302555.1 Myripristis jacobus | reverse complement strand
GAACGTACCTTTCAAAACCCCAGCGCCAGCAGAATTGATTGCCATACGTGCATGCACCTCCAGCTCTCTCTCTCTCTCACACACACACACACACACACACAAACAGGCAATCACAACGGCTGGACAGTCCGCACGTCCACCTGTTTGCATTAGTACACAAAGGCAAAAATATACACGTGTGCTTGCATTCACACACATAAATGCTGAATGTTATAAAAAACGTGACTTGAAAATGTGACAAATCCAATATAGACCTACAGTTTGCATTACTTTCACAGGTCATAAAAAAATAACATAAAACATAAAAATCTCTGGCTGCATTCAGTTCAATTCAGTTCTCAGTAAAACGCAATATCACGGCTTAAATGATATAATTAAGACATGAATGGCAAATTCAAATTTAATAGAGAAGTTAAAAAGCATTGATCAACAGCTGAAAACCACTATCCAACTTATTAAAAGTCATTTCAATTTCATCTGCTTTTTCATCTTGGTGTGAATCTCTATTATGTAACTATGTCTATGGTACAACTATCTGTATATGTATTTATGTCTAATTACGTAACAGTACTCCAACTGAACTCCAAATAACAACAACAACAACAACAACAACAACAACAACAACAACATAGCAGCCCCTGATGTTTCCGTTGACCTTTTCCCCTTGTGGTCACTGAGGTTTAGCAATGTGAGCACAATAAACAATGTTCGCTACGCCAGAGCAATTTGAGAGTCTTAATTGTGAATGCTAATTACAGCATGAGTCATTAGAGTCGGAATGGTTAGCGGTGTGTGTGTGTGTGTGTGTGTGTGTGACCCGAGGTTTTGGTCGTCTAGACAGTCACACGAGAGGAGTCTTGAAAGGGCACAGCAGCGATTATAAAATGCACTGTTTTCAGTATATTGTTGTTTTTTTTTCACCACAGTTGAGCATCATCATGCACATCATAGCAAAAATCTGCACTCAGAACTTGTAAGGCTGGCTCTACACTGCGAGAAAATATTAAATTATCATTGAGCGGCAACTTCTAATGTTTGGCTACCTCCATGTGGATCTCTGTCTAATTTATAGCCACTGTCAGGAAGAAGATGATTTCAAAATTGAAACAGTGAATTATCAGATGTCTTAGATGCTTTTTGTAAACCCTCAGGATCACATATTACTTATTTGTGATCAGGTGATAAGGCAGTCATGGATTTGCCTTTAAAATTATCATGACAGCAATCTTTCAGTGCATGACTTTTTCCCGAACAGTATCTTTTCTTTTGGGCATCTTATCTCAGTTCCTCTACCCTTGAACCTAGTGGACACCCTCCCTCAGAAAACAGGGAACCTCAAATGGTCAGCTACATGTAAACAACATACAAACCTTGCATAAGCTTTCACACGGACACACACCTCTTAAAAAGCCCCCCTGCCGACTGCCAGGCGTGGACTCAACTCTGCAGGCCAGAGACAAAGATGAGGGTTGTCCTGCTAGTCCTGCTCGGCTGCTGCCTGTCCGAGGCGAACGTCCTGGGAGAGAGGTTCGGTCAGGACAAGCCCAGTGAGCAAGACACCTACACTTTGCTAAGGGAGATGGCAGCTGCTTTGGCTGAACAGGGGAATGAGTTGAGAAACACCAGGGAACGACTGGCCAAACTTGAAGGTACGTGCAGAGGGTGACAGGACGGTGGATGGAGGCAGCATCCTCCTCCTCTTTCCCACTGATGATTCTCTGCATCGGCATTGTTAACCTCAGATTTACATCAAAACTAACAAAAAACAGCAGTTTATTTGCCTGTCATTCACCATGCTTGATATGCACACTACCCATTATTAGTACTACTCACTGGATGGGTATTTTATTTAAGTGAGAACCGGCCAAACCGTAGATGTTATTTATAAAACGAATCACTGTGCTGTAAATTGCAATATTTTCTATTGTACAACTAAGCATATGTTTCTGTCAGTTGTATTAGTACAGTAATACCATCATGACTACATCACTATGGGGACTAAATGGAAGTATACACTGTTTGCATAACTTAGATTTGCTAGGAAATATAATATTTTGTTATTTTTCCTTTGTTTTATTCAACTCATACTGCATTATGTCCTTTGTGCAAAATGAACAGACCAGAAGACTATGCTGACGACCACAGAGAGCCTGATGGACGAGCTGTGGGAACAGGTGGAAGCGCTGAAGAAGGGCTATACCGGTACATTTGCAACAATAAAGATGATAACAGTATTATATACTACGTTTCAGACAAAAATATCTGCTTTGTCAGTCAAAGTAAAGCAGTAATCATCCTGAATACTACAGATCAAAATAAATTCAAAGAACATGTGTTGCATGAAACAAAAACCAATAGAAATGAGCCTAATTTCCAAATTCAAGTTTCAAGGTTCCAGTTTTTCAACAAAGCTCATGTTTCATATGTGCCAAGAAGAAAAATTAAAATCCATGCAATGTATTCCAGATCATCAAGTATCAATTAAAGAGCGAGTCTGTTTATTACAAAAACTTCTGAAAAGATGACATTCTGAAGAAGTTTCTGTCTGGATCAGGTGAGGAAATATTAATTGATGTTGCATTACTTCCACCATGTAAAATGAAGACCATGAGGCCAGGCTGCGAGTGAGTGAGATGCAGGAAGAGGAGCAGAGGAAGCTGGTGCAGCAGGTTGTGCGGCAGTACACAGGTATCATAACTTCATCAAAAATATCTACACATTTGCGTTCAAATATTTCTATTCAAAATACAATGCTAGCTGCTTTGTGCCAGAATGTGCAATGAAACTATCAGTAGTGATGATTCTCCACCAGTGTCACCAAGACGAATTACAGTTTATTTATAATAATTAAAGCAAGTATTGGTAATTAAAGTAAGGCACACTTCACAAAGTTCATTGAGATTAAGAGACTAGAATTGATATTTAAAGTCAACTTCAATACAGTTTCCAAAAGAAGAGAGAGGAATAAAAATGAAATAAGAATTTAATTTTTGGAAAGTAGAGTGAATTTGTGGTGTCTGAATAAATGGGGGTGGGATATTTTTCTCCATTTCAGCTGCATTTTGGCATTTCGGCTGAGGAGATGAGTGTAGTTATTTGTGCAGCTCAGTTTTAATCTTTAAACACTGTATATGCCTTATCCTTTATGAAGAGATGTTTACTTTTTTGGCTCATCACCTTTCCTTCATCTAAATGACCAGAAATGGAAGCCAGACTCAATGCTAGTGATTTGGAAGGGCAAAGCAAACGAGTGCAGCAGCTACAGAAGGAAAATAAAGGTAATATTTACACAAACGATTCAATTATTAATGACCAGTAAAGCAGATTCCCTCTCATCTCAGTTGATCTGATCTCATCTCATGATTCAAATTTGACTGAATGGCTAAACTCATGCAATATTTATCTGTTTAATTTCAGAGCTGAATGCCAGACTGACCGAGATGGCAAATAAGCTTGGAGCTGCAGACACAGAGGTGAAGGCACTCAAGGCTGCTGATCAGGGTAAATGAACCGCATTAACACGGTATCATTATGTTTGACAATTTATGCAGTATACTGTACTTCAAATGAAAGGTACAATCATGTAATAATGGATGGTTTAATATTTTGTGGTCTTTTCTCCCTCCATGCAATGAACAGAAGTGCAGACCAGACTTAATGCCAGTGATAACCAGGCAGAGATACAAAGAAACCTGGTGGAGCAATTACAGAAGAAAAATACAGGTATGTGAACACATATTAGAGATTATTGACATTTGTGTGATCAAATTATGAGTAAAAGGATCAGAAACTAATACACTGAAGACTGTTGATCAAGGTAAAGATAATGCAGTTAAGACAGAGTTGGTAATTCTTTTTTCTTACATTAAGCTGACTGAAATATGCTTATATAATGACTGCATCGACTCTTGGGCTGTACCTGACTCACAATTTCCAAAGTCAGACTCAGAGTCGGCGTTTCAATACGATATTTCGAAAATTTGTTCTTACAAATCACTCTATTGCAGTGTATTCTGAGTGCATTTTTAAGAGGATGTGTCTTGTGTTATTGTCATATTGCAACGCTCAGTAACTATCTGAAAAAAGAAAAAAATTTTAAAAAGAACTGCTCGACCTGAGGCATCTAAAGTCGACTCAGGGGTTTCCATAGAATGATTCGAAATCATCGACTTTCAGGCAGCCCTAATCAACTCTCCCTTCTACTCATGCCGTCACGTGACAATAATTTCAGTTTGCTGGAATCGGCAAATTTAGGATGCATTTCCCCCCCTAATTTTATCTGCCAGAGCTGGAGCTCAGATTGGAGGCCAGCGAGAGTCTGGATGAGGAGCTGAACACAAGGCTTGGAAACACCGAGGCAGATGTGGAGGCACTGAAGACTGCTGATCAAGGTAAAGTGATTAGACTCAATACATTATGCTGTTGTTGTTTTTTTTATTCACTTTTATGGGGCATTCAGGAATTCGCATCATAAAATTTTGGGTAATGAGACCTTGTGGAGCCAAAAGAGTTTGAAAACACACAACCCTGGAGAGGCACCACTGGTTTGTTTTTCTGTCTGGGTAGAAATAAGTTTCCTTTGTTATTTTGGCTACACTTGCAGTAACAATGGATGAAACCTTCAGAGTCTCCTGACTAGTCTGAGTCTTTAAGTTGGGGGTTATAACAGCTGCTTCATGTCTTATAAACTTATAAGTTTACAATTAAGGATCTGTCTGTCTCAAATTCTATGGTAAGTTATTTTATTCTACACTGAGCTAATTTGTTGCTGCTGTTATACACACATGAGCACCAGCCCAACACTACACCATAGTGCAGGCGAATTGGTTTGAGGTGATTTGAAGTATAATAGCAGCATCCCTGCCTTCTTCTATCCCACCATTCTGCTCGACTTTCTCCAGACCCTTAAGATCTTGAGATTATGTGAATTACATAACATTACCATGTCCCTGATGCAAAACTGCATTTTCCATGACTTTTCCTCTTGACCAGTTCATGCTGTTTTTGTAAAGGAGAGAAAAGTCCAGGTTTCAGAAACTGGATAGGTTGGAAACTACCATCTAATCTAAGGATTGTGTGAAATAAGCAGGACTCTTTGTAAAAATCCCAGGATATTCCAGAAAATCCATGACCAGTGGAAATCTGCAGCTTTCCCTTCATTGTGTCTCATCTCATCGCCATTATTTAGATTTGTTGAACTGAAATAATCTGAATTCATGTTTTGTTTTGTTTTTTAATGTCTTCCCAGTGCTGGACTCCAGGGTGGAGGCTGCTGAGAGCCTGAATGAGGAACTGCAGATCAGGCTTGAAGACACACAGATGCAAGTGAAGGACCTCAACACAGCTGATCAAGGTAAGATGAATATGATGAGAATAGTATTTATGCTATAAATTACCCAAATGAGAGTTTGCTGCTAGACTGTGGATATGCACAAAGGCTACGAGGGGAAAATAAAGGGTCGCTGGGAATCAGTGTCATCAAACTATCATCTTAACTTACGTATAATTACGATAATTTCTATTTGCCTGAATTTTTCACCTGAACTGGTTGGGTTTTACTCTGTTGATCTATTCCAATAGCACTGGAAGCCAGACTGGAAGCTAGCGAGAGGCTGAATGAGGAGATGAATATTAGGCTTGAAGACACAGAAACAACAATGAATGCACTGAAGACAGCTGATCAAGGTAAAACTTACTGTACTCATGAGCTGATGCCATTCAAATGTCATTCAGCTGTAAACAAGTCACGATTATGGAACAAAACAGTCTGTTCTGTCCAAACTCATCTCATCACTCATTTAGATTTGATATGAATTCTGTGAGCCGAATGACTGCGTTTTGTCCTTCACCTCATCTAATCCACCAGAACTGAAGACCAGACTAGAAACCAGCGAAAGCCTGGTCAAGGAAATGAAAACACGTCTTGAAGTCACAGAGACTGAAATGAAGGCACTGCACACAGTGGGTCAAGGTCAGGAGAATAAAGAATAGATGACAGCATATATATACTGTCCTTTACATGAATTATCATCCTGTTGCATATTGCTTTGATTATCGTATGAATGAATGAATGAATGGGTTATTATGAGTCAGTAATGCATCTTATCTCTACAAGGACACAGTTTTTATTCTTCTCAACTCATCTCACAGAGTTGGAGGCCAGACTGAATGCTACAGAGGATCTGGACAGAGAGATGAGCACAAGGCTTGAAAGAGCCGAGACTGAGATGGAGGCACTCAAAACCGCTGATAAAGGCGAGGGAAAATATTACTGATACTATTCCTTCAACAATGTTACTGTTTTGATTTAATAAATCATTAAGTTGTCTGATAAGGATTTAGTCATATCAGTACAGCAAGTGTCATGTCATCTTTTATTTATGCTCCTATGTATATCCACAAGTGAAAGGTGTGAGAAATATAATTTTATGATAAAGAAAGATTTAATTATTTCCAAACTGAGTGAATGAATATATCATCTATTTCTATGTATTTACACATCATGTTGTGTCATTCCTGCATCAAGTCATCATCTTGATTTATCATCTTGATTTGTGATCTCATGGCTGACTTAATGGAGTTTTTATTGCATTTGATGCATTTTCAACAGAGCTGGAAGCCAAGCTGGAAACAAATGCAGATACACAGGAGGAGCTGAAGAATGTGATTGATAAAACAGCTACAGAGGTGGAGGAGGTGAAGACAACAGTGAGTCAAGGTAAATACAGCACAACAGAAAGGATTTAGTTGTAATGTAGTTTGGTTCAGTAACTTATTCTGTGCACATAGTGGTACTGCAGAGCCTGAGCTTACATCAACCAATAGCATTTTATTTGTGATGCTGTCTAAAACATGACTAAAAATAATTGTGTCCAATATGTGCCCAGTGGGTATGAGATCACACATGCTGCTAGGATCAAATGGACTGATTTTTGCCAGGGCAACCCATACTAAAAAAAAACCACAGGCACTGAATAAATCTAAGATGCCTTGGATCAACATTTACGGAAAGGCTATGCAATGTTAGAGGCTGTTTGAATGTAGGCCTTAATGTCCAGTGATGCACTCCTTGGACATAAATGCCTTCCTCTTAATGACTGATGGGGCGGAGGCGATGAGGAGCTTCATCCATTGTTGTTGAGTAAAGCTTCCTCTGGATGAAGGGCTCCCTTGCTGCCATTTAGGAGACAGTTTTATTTTCTATCTCTGCCCGGGCATGGAGATAATTTCCTGCCAGTGTCGATGATTGACACCAGAATTTCATTTGGGCAAATAGGGAGAATCTACAGTATTTAAATTACAGAGACGGGTCAGTCGCTTTTCAGAGCTGCAGCTCCACTTCATGATTTAAGCTGATGATGTGGGTGTATTTTTTTTTTTTTTTTACATGCAAATCTTGGCTTGTGCAGCTCTAAACAACACTTTCAGTCGTGCCCATCATGGTTTCATATTTCACAGAAAAAGTGGCCTTCTCAGCCGCACTGGAAGAGAATCAAGTGCACATCGGGCCGTTCAACACTGAGACAACCCTTGTTTACAAGAAGATCATAACCAACATTGGTGACAGCTACGATCCCAAAAAAGGTAATGTATCACACCCTCTTATCTGGAGTATTGGCTGAATTCATTTATGGTAAAGTCAGACTGTAAATGTAGTGCAAAGTGTAGTCTTCTTGCAGATAAAGCTTGCCAATCCAACGGGGGCAGGAGGAAAAGAAACTGAGGTCATGTTCTGATCGAATCACCCTCACTCTTATGTGCGAAAGAAACTTTTAATCCTCAGCAAAACTGCTTGTTTGGCTCAAAGGAAATCAACATAATGTGCCTCTACGCAAAGACAGGACTACAGATTCTCATAGTTTCATGAGGATTTCTATACTCTGATGACAATGAAAAAACATTTTAATAAGAAGGAATTATTTTAGATTCCAATCTATTTGAAGGACAGTTTCCTGAGATGTGACATTTTCTCATGGCAAGACTGCTACTGGAAACTGGATTCACTCCTCCACAGCCTCTCTTCCGTATATCTCTTTCATCTTCTGTTCATCCCGTCTTCGCTTCCCTGTGCTTCTCTGTCTGTTTCTTCTGTTTTTCCTATTCATATGAGCATACCGTGCCTTTACTTTGGAGTTGCCTGTCTTGGCTTGTCATTGTCAGGGTGCATCTGTTTTTATTGCATAAGAATGTGGCAATGGTAGGAAGACTTGCCCGTAAAAACAATTTTGTCATGGGTTGTTGTGCCACTTGATGCCTCTTGAAAAATTCAGTGATGAAAAAGTGCCTCCGTACATCAACTCAGTTCACCAGTTATTTGACTTTAATTTCCTATGAATTGAGTCTTATAATCTTCCGTTTCCTAACTCGTTGTTCAGGACTCTTCACAGCCCCAGTCAAAGGAGTTTACCACTTCACCTTCTACTCTCACGCCAACGGTGAAAACCCCGGCTTCTTACTGCTGTACAAGAACGGAGAGGTCGTTGTAGGCTCTGCCGAACACGAAACCGCCACTGACATCACAGATAACGGGTCAAACGGGGTGGTGCTGCTTCTTCAGAAAGGAGACCAAGTTGATGTCCGCTTGGAGGCCAAATCCTGGGTGTGGGCAGACAGCGATCGCAACCTTTGCACCTTCACCGGTATTCTGCTGTACAGTCTGCCCAATGATATCCCCAAGTCACTTCTGTAGCTTAACTAGTAAAACACCAGGGATACAAACAGACATATCGATTGTAGCTGCCACATTAAAGCAAAGACAAAGATCATTTCAGAGTTGGTGTCTCAATGAATTACTCTCTTAACTAATGCTGCTTCTTGCTCTGTTCTTTTTATGCTCCACCTACTCAAACATATGTGCTTAGCCATCTGTTGTGTTTTAACTGCAGTTGTGCTGCTCCTAGTCAGGTAAAGGCGAAAAACATCATCTACTGGCTGTAATCTGATTTTTTCATGTCTTCAAAGTTTAAGATAAAATGGCTCTGTTCAATTGGTCTTATTTGGCTGTAAGTTTAAGAAAGCTGTCACATTACTTTTAATAACATTATAGGGAAATCCTTCAAGAGTCAGCTGCTTTGTACTGTGAACGTGGAGACATATCGTTTCTCCTTAAGTCCCGTGATTTCAAGCAGATTTCATGTAAGCGAGACACACAATGATTAGTATATCATCATACTGTACATCATCATTACTACTGAGAATAAACTCATTCATTCAAATATGTGTCATGTCAACGTGTTTTTGCTAATGACTATTTACCACTATAAGTAAATTCAGCCACTCAGCAGTCAATGGTATTTCAGTACTGCTGTACTGGGTGCTTACAAAAATGCAAACTATGTAAGCTTTACACAAACAACCTGCTCAGCATACATATACTGTACTAATCATTCCACACAGCTCCTAAAGATCAATATTAGGAAAATGGGTAAAAATGACGCAGTGATCAATGAAAAAATTAGGAATTCATGCATGAATGATTGTGTTTTAGATGCCACTCTTTGCTGTTCTTGTGCTACTGACCTTAACCCACACATCTCTATTCCTTTGGGTGAAGGCGAGCATTGTGCCTCGAGAATGTGAGAAGCTCTAAGCTTTAATCCTGGGCTGGCATTAGCTCTCTGGTGAGGAGGCAGGAGGATGGAGGAGGGAAAAGCCCTTTTCCCTTATCTTGCCTTGCTCTTTCTAATTAGCTTGTGGGTCAAAGACACCGTGGTGAGGGAATCCTCTGGCTGAAATCCCCAAGCACGCTTGTTAAAAGCCGCCTCGCTGCAGGAAATCGTGCTGACCTTCAGGCTGACCTCACAGCAGCTAAAGCATTCAGCCAAGCGCTCTGTAAACCCGTTTCTGTGTGGGTTTTGCACTGCCGCTCTTTTGTAACTGATTTCTTTCAGGCTAGGAAAATATTTCAGTGTTTAAGAGCAGAGATATAAAGACTCCTTCCTTTTTGCTGTTTGCTTTTCCTGCTTTTCATTGTGCTTTACACCTGTAGATTTCACTCAGTTTTTGTCTTGTTTCTCCTTTCTTGATCTATATTATTCCATTATTATTCAGTGAGGCTCTCATAAGCTCTTGCAGGTTTTTTGTCTCACCTTCACAATCTGTCTTCAACTCTGTGACTTGCATGTATTTAAAGCTTTTAATATTCTCATTGTGCAAATAAAATAAAATAAAATAAAAAAAGTAAAGTTACAAAGATAAAGCCTTATCCTTGGGGACTGACAGTAGAACAATTGTCACGTAGTGGGAAAACAAATGCCAACAGTGAAGGGATGTTACTCTTTGTCTTAACATCAATTAAGTTCGATTTGGTAATTCAAATTAAGAGCGATTTTCTTTTCTGGAACAATTCTGTTCAATTTCAAATTTAAAAAAAAAAAATCAGGATTAGTTGATTTATTCTACAAAAAAAACTTGCATGTTACAGTATTGTTTTGTTAGGTCTTTTTTTTTTAAATCATAACTGAATCAATTCAAAGCATTTCATATCAGTTCAGGTCACAGTCATATCGATTTACCCTTTTTTATAATCTGCTGTATGCATTGATATAATGAACCGATCGTTACTCTCCTAGTGTGTACAGTATATTCTCTCTTTGTCTCACTGTACTCTTTTACAGAAAATGAAAATATGTGTGCAACCGGAGACAGAAACAGAGCAGCAACTGCCTCATAGTACGCTAAATCAGTTTTAACCAGCGAGAGTCACGTTGCTTAATAGTCGAGTGACTTGCTAAAGAAACAGTTTTACCACGACAGGGCGAACTAGGCCAGACAGCAAGTCCTGCGAGAAGCTAATGTGGCATATTTGGTGTGGCATGTCAGAGAGAATTGACCTCACAGTCTCTGTTGCAAAACTAGCCGTGTGCAATAAGGAATTTGAGCATGGAGAGCATGTAGACACATCAGGTCAATGTGGCACGGAGGTTTGCAGCCCCGTGTCAGCTTCTGTTATGCGAATGAAAACAAAGAAAGTGAGATAGAGAGACACGGAGAGGGACAGAGGAATGAGAGAGCGGTGTGTGTGTGTGTGTGTGTGTGTGTGTGGCAGAGAAGTGGTAAGAGACACAGAGAGCAAGAGGGAGATAATCCAGGGTCTTGCATGGCTAAAGGTTTTCACTCTGTGACAAATAGAAGAGCTACAATTAGTCCTGGCATGAGAACTCTTGATTACTCTCGACATTTGATTAATGTTTGTGTATCAGCTGAATATTACACAGTGTTCTTACAAATGCTTTCACGCAAAAAAAAATCTTGTTATAGCCAGAATCTGATTTGGAAATACAGAAGTAGAGAGAGAGAGAGAGAGAGAGAGAGAGAGAGATAGCTTGTTGATTCTTTCCCTAAACAAAAATTTGATCTGCATTCTAGGAAAAAGAGTCTTGTCCAAGATTTTGTGATCAGTATGATGTTGAAATATTTATTGCTGTTTTTGTAAAGAGTGGTTATAATTGTGCAGTTTTCGACTTGGCAATAAGTATAGGAAAGACAGAGCTGAAGTCGGCGAGAGAAAGAGACGAGGAGAGCGAACGAGACAAGGTGGACAATTAAGAGTGCGATAAAAAAACGACGGTTTAGATCAGTTTCAGGCCATCCTGCCGAGCGCTGCACTAATGTGACGCTGCTGTGACTCGGCTGTCCTTGCCACCGAGCGTCCGTCTGCAACAACACCAGCGGACATTTACAGTTTGAGGCATGGTGACCTTCATCCCGCCGCACTCAAGCAGCATGTTACAGTGTGTGTGCATCTGCGAGTCTCCAAGGTCTGCACTTCCGTTTTTGCGTGCCGCTGCTTGTGCACTTTTCGTAAGGCTGATAAAACAGATAATGCGCTCTCTCCTTTTGCCAGGTTGAGAGTAACAGAAATGGACAAGCGTGACCTGTGCCTGCCAGTTCCTGCTCTCATCCCGTTTTCTTTTAGCATTGTATGGAAGCCCGTGACCAGTTGAACTCGCAGTACATGCGGAAACGTGTTCATGTGTGTGTGAGGTGTGAGTTGAGCGACGGCACGGGAGAGATAGAGATTTTCTGTTTTCATTCCTCGTGATTTTTTATTTTCAACTTATCTTAATCTGAATATTTCAAGTCTATACTGTAATTCCTTTGTTGTGCCTGCCTGCCTTTGTTGTGCCTGCCATACCTGTGCTTATAGCTTGAGCAATCTGTGTATGTGTACGTGTGTGTGCATGTGTGTGTGTGCGTTTGTGTTTTGCGTGTACGTGTGTTGCTGCGAACATCTCTTTCCCATTAGGCCTAATGCTACATGACAGTTCTGGATCAGACTGCTAGCTATTCAAGGCTACTCTCCTCACCACACACACACACACACACACACAGAGGGACACACACGGACATACACAAACGAACACAAACAAGCACCAACCTCTGCTCTGTTGCTCCATATGGGAAAAGATAAAAAACAAGATGGTGTGGCAGGATACCGCGGCACACAACACTGCCTTCATGACTGAAACTGTTACCAGGTGCTACGTGAATATCTGCATCGCTGTCGTAATCGGGTCCCCTTTGAGGACCGCGTGTGCTGTGGAGCAGATACAGTGTGCATCAGGCCATACCAATGTGGTCTGTTGTTGAAAGCTTTTCCCGGTACTTTATGTGTCTGCTGTGGATGGTTTCATACACTGATGATATTAATGAGCAGCCTTGGGGTTTACATGAGCATCCTTCACTGGCGGGGGCACAGCGGATGAACGCTACCTTTATCACGTGGCGTCAAGATGAATTGTGAAGCTTAAAGGTAAAGTCAACCTCACAACGTTTTGTATCCATCCTGCATCCAAACTGCTTCCTCACACACCTTTCAGTGTGACAGCTAAGCGGCATCAAGACACAGAACCTGAAGCTACTCTCTTTATAGCGAATGAGCGACCACATCTGCGCAATGTGTGACTTCATCATAAGACGGTCAAGTACCCATCCATCCGTTCATCCATTTTCCATCCCCGCTTATTCCTTCCCAAGGTCACAGGGGGCTGGAGCCAATCCCAGCATGCACCGATGGTCATATATTCTGAGTAAAACAGATTTTGGTTTCCTTTGATTTCCTATTTCTGTAAGTGATCTCAACAGGACAAACTGAAGATAATGCGTGACAATACAATGCAGTATTTATTTGCATGCATTGTATATCTACTGCCAGTAGAATGCTGATGTACACTAATGATGTTAATTAATGATAACCCTATGGGGGAAATGTGAATTGTATAGTCATGTGATAATGCAGTTACTAATTAGAGCAAGGAAACACAGGTAGGGCTTCCAGAGAATAGAACTGTATGGAATGGGAGAGGAGTAGAGACCAATAGAGGGCATCACAAGTGAAAGCATCAAGCTAAGATGGATGTGCTCACACTCTCCTCTACCTCTTTTCCTGTTTCCCTCTCACTGCCTGTCTTTTTTTCACCTTCACCCCCACCTCTTTATCTCACTTTTTCTCATCACTTCTCTAAGTATGACTGAAGTGATCTTGCAAGACTACTAACAGCTGTGATCTGGAAAAAAAATTTACATTTTGGTAAAGAGTTTAACATAAGAGCCAGGGATCTAAAGCACCTAGACGATGATATCATGGTGACTCAGTGCTGCTATTTCTAGTCTATTAACTTTGCGAGCTGAAAAACAGCAACAGCCATTATCCAGCAACAAATAACCAACTATATCTCTGAATTTCAAACAACCCAGAATAGAAGGTCAAGGAGCCTAGAGCAAACTAACCCTAAAGGGGCTGTAATTATGCTTTCTAAATTAAAAATGCCCTCCAAACAAATGAGCTAGTGGTAAAACCTTGGCTGAATTAGCTGAACAAAATGCAATCAATAAAAATTAAATGAAAATATTCCACACAGAATTACTTTCTCTGACTAACCAAGTGGCTCTTAGAGGAGTATGGAATATAGTATATGAAAATATACATTAGACAGTAGCCCGTGTAGGTTTTTCTCTTTATATGTCATAACCTGTATACATAGAAATGTCTAAATCATTGTCATAATTTATTATTTTCCCTGTCTTCTGCCACTTGTGTATGACTTAACCTCCTACTGTTCATGACAAGGGATTTTTGAAAGAGATCTATTGCTAGAGCTCCCATCTTGTAACCCTGCACATCCACCTGATTCAAGAGGGTCACTTTCATTTGACTCATGAAACCATCGGGGCGCAACAACCAGAGCATCACTGGAAGACACCAAACAGCCAGGACCCATCAGCGTCCTCGGAGGAGGTCCAGGCAGGGTTTAGGTGATGACGACAGCGAGAAATGACAGTGTCCTGACTCTGAAAACAAACAACAATGGCTGCTCCTGAAGGTATGCAACAACATGTCTTTTAACTGTAGACTTCTTGTAGAAAAACGGCAAAAATCATATGCCTACCATGGATGTGTTATTTAACGACAGACAAGTAGTTAAGCCAACAATGCCGAGACTATATTTCATGAGCAGCTGAAACAAAATCAGAAAATGACTGTGTGAGGCTACTCATTTGGGACTACAGGAAAATACAAAAACTCTCTCCCTTCCAAGTAGTTCAGGTCTGAAAGCAATACTGAGACTGAATAGTTCCCCACACCCTGTGTCTGTTCTGTCACTGTATCACACATAAAGACTTTCCGAGACTTTGAACAACAGTCACAGTGCAACAAGTATGTAAATGTGGGACTTCTCCAATGGTTGCACCTATACAGTATCATCCTGACACCACAGACACCCTGACTGTGGATTCAGCCCACAGAGAAGTGAACAAGGAAGTGGACTCCTTTGCCTCCTAATGCCACACTGCAGTGCGGACCAACTAGGGCGAAGAGGGAAATGGCCCGTGTCAGACAGCTAAATATCCTCAAAGTCTCTCCTCAAAAGCGGGACAGACCCATCATTAGACCATTCATTCCCTTTCCAATTCTCATTCCACGTTCATTCCTTTTCTCCTTTCTCCCATTCTGGTTTTCTCCTTTTGCTCTGCTCCTCACACTGTATACCTAACCTATCCTCTTTTTTGCCTATTATTTCGCCTCCCTCCCTTCTTTCCTCTCTCTTTATCTCCCCTCTGTCTTCCTCACTCCATCTCTCTCTCTGTCAGAAATCAGTGAGGTGTAAATTCACATTAGTATGAGCATTCCTCCCAGACAGGAGCTACCAATGACTGGCTATATAGGTCAGAGTAAACACAGAGAAAACTGTGTGTGTGTGTGTGTGTGTGTGCCTGTGTGTGTGTGTGGTGTGATGAGTGAGGTGACTGGCAGCAGGGAGCACTAGTGCATTCTACCTCATGGGCGCTGACAAGCAGGACACACACCGATACA
>OMLB01018524.1:119581-143230 GCA_900302555.1 Myripristis jacobus | reverse complement strand
TCACTGCTAGAGTTATAAGCATGTGTGCAGGCATGTGTGTGTGTGTGTGTGTGTGTGTGTGTGTGTGTGTGTGTGAGTGAGACAGGCTGTGTATGAAAACCTTTCTCGCCTCAGAGCTGCCTCATACATATTAGAACATACAAACCTACACACACCCATCCATTCATTTACCATTCAGAGGTTAGCACACTGTAGCGGCTCACATAAACAGAAACACGTGAATCACACGAGAGTCTTCCTTGTGTCCTTGAGCAAGACACTGAATCCCTGCCAGTTGCAGAGGAGCGGTTCTGCAGCTGACCTCTGACCTCACTGTGGATAGGGAGGGGCAAGAGGAAAAAAAAAATCCTCTCCACTGCTGCCCTGTGCTTGTTCTTGGGGAAAATTTTGCTTCATGGGATCGGCCAATATCTGCTGGGTTTCTGTGAAGCCCCTTGAGATAACTTCTGTTATGATTTCACATTATACAAATAAAACTGCATTGAACTGAAGTGAATTATTTTCGACCGGTTCTCTTGTTTCAAATCACAATCTAATCAATATTGGTGTTCAAATCAGATCAATATTGTGCTTAAAAATCAAATAATTCTGATTTTGATTTAAGCTATAGTGAAAAACTTTTAAGAAAGGTTTGACACTTTTGAGTACTGTTGTGAAGTTTACACTGCCCGGTTCAAACTTATGTTTTTATGATTTTTCAGCTTTTTTGCCCAGTCTTATGATCTAACACAAGTAATCAAATGTAATATGTTACATTACGTCAGTGTAAATAGTTACATTACTTTATACATTTTGTGCAGGTAATCTGTCACCAAATACATTTCAGAAGTAAACTTCCCAACGCTGGTCACAAATTAACTGTGAGAGTTGTCTGTCTGAACAAAAGATCATTAATTTGCTGAACTGATTATGATACATCTGATACATCTGTTTAACTTGTGTTGGAAAATGTAATCGCGTAACCATTGCTGTCTATCTGGTCAGTTTTTACACTTTAATTTTAACAATTTGTTCTGGCTAACTGAACGGGCATTTCTCAGTGCTTTCAAGTATAGTCTGGGACCAAATGGACAAGGGATAATTACAAGACATTTTCCTGTCAATTCCCCGACTCTACCATTGAATCTTGCTTATGATGATGATACGTGGTTTCTGGGAGATTTGCAACCTAATTGCAACCTAAAAGCCTCCATAGACAAAGCATGGCGCTCACACTGACAGGGGGCTTGATTCCCGATCGTACCAGCTATTTCAAAACAGGCACATTGATGGGCTACAGCTATTTGGCCGTTTTGAGCTTAATACAAAAGACTGATAGAGCTTTGTGGCTGCTTAAAACAATACATCTTCCATCCATCATATTCCCAGTAACCCATCTTATTTTATTCTTTTCATACACTGGGAGGACACATTTATTAGTGAAGTCTTGCATACTGGATTTAACTTTTTAATTTGTGTGTATCACTAATGATGACTGTAAATTGTATAGGAATTACAGGCGATATCATTCATGTTGATGCGTTTGAGATCAACAAATTACTTAAGGAAAAAACAGCAAATCATGGAAGGGGGCGGCTCTCGTCTGACATCACACATGTCAGTGCAGCCTCAGGATCGATAGATGATATATAGAGACACAGATCCATTTGTCTACTCGTTTATTTATTTATTTTTAGTGACAGACCCATGAACTGACAGACCCGCCTACACTAGCTGCTGGTCACCCTGTCTGACGCTCCTGTCACACACAACTGTAGTGGACAGTTTGAGGACCACTTCGCCCTCTCACGTCTCTGAAAATGTCACTACTGCGAGCCAATTTTAAGGTCAGACTCCACTTAGAGGTTTAAAGAGTGTGTGTGTGTGTGTGTATGTGTGTGTGTTGTCTGTCTGTCTACATGCATTTTGCATGATTTGATATATGTGTCTTCTTGAAAGTATCTGTCCATGTAGGCATGTACGTATGCACATCTGTGTGTATGCAGAACTATTTGTATATGTATATATGATGCTGGCATGAGGGTGGATATGTGCGCCATTATGTGGTGTGTGCATGTGTGTACAAGTATACAGTGTGTGAAATTATGTGTGGTGTGTGTGTATGTGTCCTAGCTCACAGTGCAGTGGAAAGGCTGCTCCAACCCCCTGCTGTGTCATCGCTGGCCAATGCATTAGCATCAGTCTGACTCTGAACGGTCACGGCATGCTCACCCTGCATCCATGAGGCTGAATTCACCTCCCAGTGTTTTATTTTATTTTTTTAAGACAATCAATAGCACAGAAACAAGAAACAATTGTTATACATTGGCCAAAGACCATAGACAGATGAAATATGTTGGTAGGCGAAAACTGCTGGTTTTCAGATCAAAAATGTTGCAAATACAAATATGCAAATATTTGCACTGAACTCTGGATACGAGTTTATCACATACATTAATCAACTGAGAGAAATGTTGGAATGGACAGGAAGATGTAGCACAGTGATTCCTTAATGGACGAAGGCAACGTGGTTCTTGTGTCCCACACTGATGAACTGAAAACACCAGTGCTAATTTGGAATTAGCAATGGAAACTGTGACAAAACTATTTGACAGCCCCTTTTTTCAAATAAATGATGATGATGAAGACCAACACCTTAAAAAATTATAATGATGACAAAACAAAAACAAGAAATCAGTCACTGAATCTGGTTTCTTTTCTGAAGTATCTCCATCCAATTGCACTCATGCACAATGAAGTTCACGAAAGATAAATTGCGACCCGTCACTGGTCAAATTTGCTTTCCTATTCATCTTCTTTTGCTACAAAGGAGTAACAGGTCCTACATTTCTGTCACCAAATGTAGGTTTGCAAATCTATGAGTTTGGTGGCTACTGTCTGTAAGCAAGCAAAGCATTAAGTCCTAGACCTATACACAGGATAACTGAATCAACTAAATCCAAATTAAATAACTAAAATGTGACTATTAGAGCTATCAGCCTCACTGTGACAAAAGAAAGTTAACCAAACTGCACCATACAAAAGGTGCTTTCTAAACAAGTAAGAGGTATTGTTGATACTTTGAATGAGCATGATTACTGGGATAGACACTTTAGGGCACAAGTACACAATTTGGGTGATAAAAGGGCATATTTAAAGAGCGTTCAACAAGCAAATTGCACATAATAAACAAAATGTGAAGATCTGCGTACAGTTTACAGAGGCCACATTTCTGTAGGGACACTGCCAGGAAAAGGGGTCAAAACCAAGCAAAGCATCCAGGATAATTATGCCTTTGAGAAAAGACTAATCATGGATGACGAAGGGATTTGTCATGTAGAAAATAATAATCATGGAAACTGACCAAAACATGGGGCTGACTGTGATGCTAAAGAGATGAGCCAGAGCTATATGAACCTCAGCCTGTATGTCCGGGTTAAGTTTGGACCTGCCAGCGGACACACAAGGGAGTCTGTCTGACTGGGCTGCTTACGTCATTACACTGTTTTGTGTGTGTGTGTGTGTCTGTCCTGAGGCATTGACCTTAATCTGGAGCACAAGGGTGACACAGACTCAGACCAGACAGTGACAGAGATGACCTCGTGCAACAAAACACACATGCACATACACGTGTACGCACTCACACACACAAAGAAGCACATGTACTGTACACATGCATGCACACACATCCACACAGATACGTATACAGTAGAGCGTCCACACTCTAACACACAGACACAAAGACACCGTGTCGTCTTGGCTGGGTCTTACCTCCGGGGCGATATAGTCCGGGGTCCCGCAGAAGGTGCGCGTGGTGACTCCCTCTTCCATGTTCTCTTTACACATGCCAAAGTCTGCAATCTTAATGTGTCCCTCAGAGTCCAGCATCACATTGTCCAGCTTCAGATCCCTGAGGTCGCAGACAGTTATCCAAATTAGGCTGCTATTTCATCTTAACACTTCATTTCAAGTCTTCTCTTTAACATACACCGAGGTAAAACACTGACTTTGTGACGGGTTGGTTATATTACATTACCAAACATCTCATGACAGGATGGGAATCAACATAATTTCTGTGTCTCCAGAGGATATCAGAATCAGAATCAGAAATACTTTATTGATGCCCAAGGGGAAATTATGTCAGTTGCAGTTGCACAAATTCTCAAGAACACGATTAAATTATGAGAAATAGATAGAAATACGAAATATAAAAAATATGTGCCTTACAAACTTTTTTAAAAAGTATGTGCATTATGTGCATTAAGTCTCAATACGTGCATTAATCATTCAAAATATTACAACAATAAATACAGAGACTGACATCCATAGTTTTGTTCAGTGAACATGCTGACACTAAGTATGTTAAATAATCGTATGTGGTTAGCCATAGCTCTAAAAAGTGAATAAATGAGAGCTTGTCTGAACTCTAAGGCTGGACCATCAGCTCATACTTTACATACAAAACATCTGTTTAAAGTATTTTTCTGCATCATACTGCTCCATGGAGGCAATCTGCAGCAAAGATTAGGGGGCCACTCATGTATGGCAGAGAGAAAATGTCATCAACCGACCAGGTACCATGAACATGAATGTATTACTATAAATTATTAAGTGTTGAAATTTGAAAGTACACGGTTAAGTAAGTAGAACGAGATGATGTAAGTGGCACAGCATGATGTCAATATTTTAATGTGACAGTAGGTTCACAGTAATTTACGTGCACACTGACAGCACTGTGTATTTCACTCAGGGTGTCCAAAGATCATTTTCCACTTGCTGCTCTAAATTTGTCTGTGTGTGGCTGAGATTGCAGCTGGAGCTTGGCTGATCTGGTTTTTAGTGTAACAGCTCTGTTATGAACAGACTTTAATAGCACTGCCAGCCAGGATAGGTTTCTCCTGACAAGATGATTAGCGCTTTCATAATTTTTCAGTGGCAGAGTATGAAGAGGGTCTCCAGCCACAGCAAATGTGCCCATGTTAGAGTTTCACCACACATATGGATCTCTCCCAGACAGACTGCCAGCAGACACTGTGTGTTTAACAAATGTAAAAGCTGCCCATAGGTATCAATCAGTGAGAGAAAGCGGCAAAACGGACAGGTATTTATACAAAATGTTGTGGATTAATTGAAAAGTGGACACTGGATCTGATCCGGTCCTCACCTGTATATGATTCCTTTCTTGTGCAGGAAGAAGAGACCAACAGCGATCTCTGCTGCATAGAACCTGCAATGACAACCAAACACTTACAGGCTTACCAAGCACACAGTCAGACTTAACCCTCACCTGCAGAGCACTGAGACAAAGGCACACTGTGTTAGAGTAGAAATATAGCTGCAAAGAAGTCACACTTTTTACATGATTGCTGCAGTACCACTGATGCACTGCTGCTCCACCGCCGAGAGGCACTGTTTAGATGATTAGTGTTATGGTAATAACACTGACTTGGGAATTTCACAAAGACTGCTGATTTCGCTTCTGCAATACTACACAAAGTTTTCATGAAGTTAAGATTCAAGCCAAAAATTAATTTGTATTTTGTTCTCGCATCAAAGTTTGCAAATGAGAGGTCATATAACTTCTATTTTAAAGTCCTTGCACTAATTAGTTTTAGATTTGATTTTGAAAATTCATTTAATGATCAAATTCCCTTTACCTTACCTCCTGACCCAAGTGTCTTAAGCTTATTGTTATTTTATGTCATTTAATTTTCGCTGCTTTTATCCCATTTTCTTCAACTACTAGTTTTTATCTCTATGTTTTTGGTGTATGGTGTATTGCGTTTTTTCTCCCATGCAATGCGCACTGCATTGCATTTTAATGCAATGTGCATTGTTGTCACCACTAGTGTGCTATAGTGTTCACTAGGAGAAATGGGTCCTGTTTTGTTTACATAACATGTTGTTCCAGCACACCATGAGCACGGGGGCAATATATTACACATAGCAATGTAAACAATGCAAGTTTCAAAGTATCCCAAAATAGGTAGGAAATGCATTTAACATGTTTACTAGGCCTCAGGGACACACACAATGTGTTCTGGTAAGAAATGTGCAATGTTAGTGTAGCTGTTTTAGAAAAATACACCATTAGTGTACAAAATGTGTTATCTAAATAAAATTTGGTTGACTGACTGACTGATATGGGTGTGACAAATGTTTTTTTAATGTAAGATCATTCTCGGTAGTCACAAAGTTAACTGCAAGTTTCAGAAAGCAACTGTGAAAGCTTCAGTCAGAACGACATATCTTACACTGCCTGCGGCTCCTTGAACTTGCCCACTTGCTGGATGTGATACATGAGGTCTCCTCCAGTCACATACTCCATGACGAAGTACAGACGGTCCTGCAGAGATACAAAGAGAGAGAGAGAGAGAGAGACAGAGAGAGAGAGAGAGGGATTGGGCCATAGAGAGGGAGGAAAAAAAGTCACATCATTATTTCTCACAACAAATTGGAAAGTGTCACATAAGCTGTACAAGTTACACAGCCATTTGACATTTTTATTCCACAACACAGGGCAGTGTGGCTCAGGAGGCAGAGCATCAATGGAGAAAATCAGCCCCTGATCAGAGTCCCTGATTCCCCGGCTCCTCAAGAGAGCATGTTGAAGTGTCCTTGAGCAAGACACCGAACCCCTAACAGCTACTGATGCACAACTTCTGCCACCAGACTGTGAGTGTGTGTGTGTGAACAGGTGAAGGCGGTGTAGAAAGCGCTTTAGAAATGCAGTCCATTTACATAACCATTAACACAGCCATACAGTTGAGTAGTACCTCCTATTCTAACCATGCTGTCTAAACCATTCCATCTTTCTTGTTACACTTTCCATGACAAGGTGACCTAAGAAGCCCACACCAAAGCACTTCACAAAAAAGAGGGAAAAAAATAATAATAAATATCAACATGGACATCTGTCAGGAAATATTCTCTTTGTCCAACAGCGCTTGTGCCTTACTCCCCACGACAAGCTGGGCCTGGCCCGGGCTGAGTTACAGCTGACTGTCTGTTACGAGCAAAACAAACCGACCGCTGCACAGCACACACAGCCGCTTCCTGACAGTAAGACTGACCTAAGAACAGATCTGACAGCGACTCGTTACTCATGACATGGCAGATTTAAACACAGCTTAGACTAGGCTTGAGAGGGATCTGACCCTCACTGCGCATGTTAGAACAGTGATGATCCCTTAAGCTGAGCACACACACACACACACTACACAACGGTCAAATACCAGGGGCCTGATGCATATGCACAAAAACATGCATACGCCGGAATTTATAAAAAACTATTTTTATAAAAAAAAAAAAAGAACGTGCAGTGAGGATGTGAGTATTTTCCTGCACGCTTCACACCATGTGTACATGAGTTTTTGGCTGTAGGCTGATGGGAAAGTGGCAAAAAATAACATCAAAGAGGGAATTTATGCAACATTACTACTGTAACTTTATTAGTTCAACATACAAAGTGTCTTTAATGTCCAATTTAATTGTGCTTGTGTGTAGCCTATTTATCTATTTTATATTGTGAGTGAAAATATGTCTGTCACACTGTGTCTGTCACATAGTACAGATGTGGTTGTGGAGTGATTTAGGGGTATATGTGTGATCAATTAGGAGTCATTATTAGTACTATAATGACAAAATGGCAACTTTGGCGTTGTTGGAGGACCTTACCGATGCAAGCCGGGAAACTTGCATGGTGCATACTGATGTGCTTTTTCGCCTCACGCTCGTGGTCACACCATTTTGATTTGACTTCTTCCCGGTTACAGAGCTCAGAACTCACTGAATTTATGGCTTTGGTCACTCTCTGCCACTCTACATATTTAATTTTGTGGGGATACCAGTGTTAAAACCTCCACAAAAAAACAAAAAAAAACAAAATAGTCATCCTATTCTCAACCATTGTTTCAATTTCATATTCATATTTTTTCTTTGATGTCCTTTTCATTGCCATGTCTAAAGAATGACTGGGCAGCAGCAGCTATTTGTATGGAAATAAGGCCAGTTAGGAGTGTGTGGCTGACTGTCAGAGTGGCCATTATGGTTGTGCACGTGCTAGTAATTCCACAAAGACTGAGATGTATAAACAGAACAGTGGTTTTATACATCTGACACAAAGAGTGTGTATGTATTCCTGCGTTTGAGCGTACACAAATCCTCAGTCTTGAAGCTACACAGAGTTTTATGCATCTGGCCCCTGATGTCTCTGTATCGCTGACATTTAATAACACTCTGTAGTTTCTTGTCTTGCGAATGTAGGGGTGCAAACGCTAAAGATGACACACATTAAGAGACTTTTCGCCTGGATTTGGTCCTGTGGGAGTTCCATACCTTGCTGTTTTAGATTTGATTTGACAAATGCAAAATCTGACTTTGTTTTTCAGCTGAATATGCTCAAAGTGAACTAAAAAAAAAAAAAAAGGTCAGTGTGCTCATCTGTTTAATTGGTTTCTAACTTGTGATGAGGAACGGTTTAAATGATTTTTATTACAGGAATAATACTGAAAATAGGGACTTTTGCAATGGCTACTGATTGTTTCCTCTGTGACACTGCACAAAGTTTTCATGAGATTCAAAGTCAAAATTAATTCATGTGTTTTCTAGCATCAAAGTCTGCAAATGAGAGCTCACACAACTCCAATCTGCAGTAGTTGCATGGGAACTCTTTTGTACTTCTAAAGAAAAGAATATTAAAAAAAAAAAACAGAAAAATGCTGGATGCCAACTATAGAAAAGAGAACTGTTGGGGAGATAAGTTAATAAAAATCTAGCTAATGTCATTATTCATTTTTCTGCCCCACGATGCACACTGTGTTTTGTATTGCAATATATTGAATTTCGATATGTCATCCAATCCCTCGTGGAAGCATCCCCTGTGGATGATGAGGAGAGAGTGGATGTGTGTGTGCGAGAGCGAGTGAGAAAAACCCTGTCTGTGCTTCCATTAATATGCTATGACCGATGCCAAACTGTGCCTCTTCCGATTCCCCCTGTCCTCCTGCTGGTGTGATGGCTCTAATCAGCCGCTACGGTTGAGCCTGGCCTCCCAGAGAAATCCCACCACTACAAGACTTTCATTTTCCCACCCAGCTCCAATACATGGCTGGACAGAGCTAACAAGGGGCACTTTCAGAGAGCAAATTGCTGCTTTCTCTCCATTTGACCTCAAATGTATAGCGGACTAGACACGGAGACATCTGAAGAGTTCATAATCAAATTCTACTTGATCTCATTTTGAAACAAAGCTCTTAATTTAATAATTCTAGGTAATAGGCATTATGCCAGCCCCCTTTATCTGTCTTAAAATCACTCAATCTTCCTCTCAATGTTGCTGTTTCTATATCTCCAAGCTCTTCTTTGTCTTGGTCTGTGTTCAAAAAGACTTTGGCATGATTATTGACTTTCCTGTTTGATCTCAAACTGATAAATAAACAGACTGCAGTTTAATTAACTTATATCTTGAATTCGTATGAAGCTGCAGAAATATGTATTCTCTTTTAGGTTGTAAACAGACAACAGCTACGACTAACTGGGGCAACAACAAGGGCTCTAAATGACAACCTCCGACTGTGAGTGGACTGCACCTTTTGAGTGTGCCAGTATCATGGTTTCATGTTTTAAGGTTTGACAAAGTAGGGTACAACCGTATAAAAAAACAATTTTCACATAGCCCAACATAACATAACATCACATGAAATGAAGAGCTATAAATAAATAGGTCATTTATAAAACTATTTAAGAGCACAAGATAAAAAGGAGAGTCCGTGTCTCTTAGTTCTACTTGTGGGCGCTGACAAAGTGAGTAAACGAGTGTTGATGCTGCAGGCAAGAAACCATGCAACATATACTTTAACTCAGTTTTCACCTAGATTTTTATTTCTTTTCTAGTGTTTCTAGTTTTATTTTTTCTTAGATTCATGCATCTGGCTGCAGCAGAATTCCTTGCCATTGGAAAAAAAAAAAGTTTTAAGACCCATTTGTACTCAGTGGCTTCAAAGTGTGTTTAATGTTTTTTTTTTCACTCTGCTTTTTGAATTTTGCTGGTCTTTTTTGGCTGTTTGCAGATTTTCCTGTTATGTTATATGTTATGTTTTCTTTTCATCTTGCAACACAGCTTTGTACCAGAGTGTTTAAGGAGCTGTGTAAATAAGCTCGATTTGACTTGGATGATTTTACTAATCCTCCTTTTTGTGCTGCTAAGCAACAGATCAGACATCTGACACCACTTCACCCACCCGGTCCAAATCATAGCAACGCCACGCCAGCACAGAATGGACATCACACAGCTTGGAAATGCAGCCACTGAGGCAGAACAGCTAAACATCATTACTAAAACACTGTCTGTTCCAGCCTGAGCGACTCTCCAAGACCCAAAGTGAGTGAGGGAACTTGGATTGAGATTTAGTGGGTTGCATTTCTAATTTGGGCACGAAAATAAGTTGCTCTGAAACTCAGTGCACATGTATGTGAAAGAGAGAGCCAAGTGGTGTGTGTGTGTGTGTGTGTGTGTGTGTGTGTACAATGGCTGCATTGAAGTGGTCGGCCTTGATCCTTTGTGTCTAAGGTAGATTTGAAGCTTAAAGATTAAAGAGGTGAGGACACACAGAGGACACTGAAAAAGCTGTTGGATCATCATTAAAACATAAAGCAGAATATGCCAGAACTGTGTGTGTGTGTGTGTCTGCATGTGTGTGCTTGTCTGTGTGCACTATACATATCCTGACACATCTGAATCTCCTTCTCTGTTTCTATGTGCTCTTAGGTTATGCTGCCTGGTGGCCCTAAATCATCACACATGTGCAGGAAAACGCACGTGTGCAGGACATGGCTTTTTACACAGACACACAAGCTTTGTGATTGTGATTTGCTTGTTTCCCCCTTGTTCTTTTAATTGCATTTGTCATGCTCTCTGCAGCGCTTTATGACTAACATGTTTAGCTAAAAGCGCCGTATGAGTTAATGTGACCTGACCCGACCTGACGTGGCCTGTCCTGACGTGTGTGTCCAGAGGTGCTCTACCTACCACAGTCTGGAAACACGAGTGCAGCTGTGTGAGGAAGGGTGGCTTGTCCTGCTGGGCCAGGACCCTCTTCTCCACCATGGTGCACTCCACGTCGTCGTCCTGGATCACCACGTCCTTCTTCAGGATCTTTATGGCGTACAGCTCCTCAGTGGTTTTCATCTCTGCTAGCATGACCTTCAGGTGGAGAAAGAGGGAGAGAGAGAGAGAGAGAGGGAGGAGAGAAGGAAAACATTACTTCATCCTTTGTGAGGCTTTGTTGTGTGAATTTCATGTCAAGCCATAAATCCAGTTGGCGGGATGCCTTGACATTTTAAAGTTTAAGCCTGCTGTTTATCTGCACCAGGTATCTGTCATATGTCATACTGCACAGGGGTGGGTGTCGGTAGACAAAACAAAACAAAAAAGTATGGCCTGACTGATGTTGCATCGTTACCATTCTTCACTGAAACTAAGGGAAAAGAGTTTATTGATACAATCAGGAGCTGTTTAACCCCTACATTTTACCTTAAATTTCCCCTCAAGTAGCTTCAAAGTAATGAAAAGTTGTTGTTTTTCAAGTTGCAGGACAATGTTACATATATTCTGCATCTGCTGCTTGCAACACAACACTGATGCGACTTCACTCTTATGTTGGGTGAAATATTCAAACCCAAGATGCCACTGTCTCATTGCTGCACCGCTGCCTCACCCAGAAAATATCAAGATGTCTCATGCATCATTTTATACACATTTCACAGTAATTCAGCAGGACATATTTGGCATCTTTGGAAACCTTGGGATAAAGTATGGTTCTGTGGGTTTGAACAAAGCTTGGACGTGAAGCATGCACTTGTAATGATGAACCCACTGAATGAACAAGGTTGCTTTACTCATTACTTGTTATTTATTCCAAAAGTAATGTCCCTGGTCCCTCTCTGGTGGAAATAATTAATTACATTAAATATTATAATGCTTCTCTGTTAAACCTTGCAAAGCTGCATTCTTCCCTTGCCACAATAAAGGAAGAACAAAATCCCACCACATCCCACCTTGCCAAAGCTGCCTTTCCCCAGCACGGCCAGGAAGCTGAAGTCGTTGAGTTTGACCTGGTCAAGGTTGCTGGAGGGCAGCAGACTGGAGCGGTTGTCGTCCGTCGGGGTGATCACCTTCTTGGTGGGACCTAGCTTGGCTTTCTGCACCCAGGGGACATGGGAGGAGACATGTAAGTAACACATAGAACTGGAAAAAATTCACACAAATATCTGCAAAGACAGTCTGACTAATGCGGATACTGACACACGCACAAACATACATCACTAAAACTGTAGTCTGCTTGATGAAAGAAACAGACAACTAACTATAAGCTGATATATGTATATAATATAAGCTGATATAGAGAACCAATGGTGAACTTAGAAAAGCTTCTTTGTGCTTTACTAATGCACATTCATACAGTAGAACTCAAAAGTAATGGAGGGCAATGACATTGGGGTGCCACGGTGGAGCAGATGTAACACAGAGGAGGATGGCTCCGTAATAACAAATACATTTCCATGACATGTAGGGCACGATCCCATTAGGATGGCAGCAAACTATGGAAAAATAATATGTTGAAGTTATGAAAACTGGTTTCTTTGCCATTTACTTGATACATTATCAGGAAAAAAAGTATGCACATTGGCTCCCCAGCAAACAGTTTCTTCACACTTTAAGTAAATTTAATGCAGACCAATGAAAACTTCCCTGCAAGCGGTAGTCATTACTTTGAACAGGGAATGCTGCCAATGTTGACAAGGTATTTTTTAGAGAGCAGAAAAACCTGTAGAGAAACTCCACATTCAATGACAAGTACCTGGCAGAGAAATTTGATGCAAAATCATTGTATTTCATTAAGTACAACAAACAAAAAACATCTCATATGTCGTGTGTTGATGCCAAAAGGCTTAAAACGTGACTGAATATTAGTTGGCTGCGTGTTGAAAAAGTGAAGTGAATCACTGGTTCTTCCCTCTTCTCCAGACAACTGGGATGCATGACTACTGATGTAAAACAGATTCTTTTACCTTTTGACTTTTTCCTGGTCAGTTTTCTTGTCTTATCGTAAAATTGGACAAGAAAAAACAAACAATAAGACAACACCAACTAACTACAAAGAAATCACAGCTAGCATTGCACTAGGGATTCCATAATGAACAAGTCAAAATGAACAACTAGGATTCAAAATGTCAGCATATCCCTTTGATAATTCCCTTCAAAATGAGGTCCGCATAAAGTATTGGAGTGTTGCAGTTTTACTTTTCCTGCTTATCACATATTGTAAACACCTCTAAATCACTGGGAAAAGACATGACAAGCATCAAATTCAGCATTCAGGCACCAAAATCTCATCTCTTATAGTTCCTTGTTTCATAAAGGCAAAGTTTAAAAAACTACATTTGTGATGTACATTTGACAGCTAACCAAACTGTTGATTTCTCACTAGGTAACAGTTGCACAGCTGATAAAACATTGAGAAGGACGCCACACTGTGGCTATGTGTACTACATGCATGTCCAGACCAAATAAGTTTCCATCGTGTTCACCTGCATTCACAAAAATGCAATACGATTCTCCACAATGCATTTCCTGCATGCCAAAGTCATGCTTAATTTCCCAAAATAGCAAGATGTTCCTAAAATACGTCCACACACACGTTCACGGCAATATTTAATGCCAAACCAAGATCAAACATGACGTGATTACCAGTATCTCTCTCTCTCTCTCTCTCTCTCTCTCTCTCTCTCTCTCTCTCTCTCTTTCTCTCTCTCTCTCTCTCTCTACACAAACACGCCCTGCAATGCCACATCCAGTTTTCACACACAGCCAAGGCCACACAGAGATCCAAACCCATGCTGAAGCTCAACATGATAGCTTTAATCTACTAACAAACACTACGCAGAGTGGGTCATGTGTGTAATTTCAGCAAGGAAAATGAATAAACTGTCAGTTTTTCCTTTTTTTCTGACAATCAAAAGTCAAATATGCACACACAAAAGGGGGGATGCCACTTTCAAGGTGCTCTCTGGCTGCACCTATTCCACAAGTTAAAACCAAGCAGGCCAATTTGTCATCAGTGGTTTATCATCTCTATCAGTGTTGACTGCGCACTTGATGGAAAAAAAAATGCTTATGTTGGAAATCTAGGACAAGACTAGAAAAAATCCAATCCTTTGGATTCATGGGGAAAATAATTTGTGACACAGTGCAGCAAATGCAGACCCAAGAAGGCTTTTGTGTGTTCTCACATTTACTGTAAGAGATATGAAAAAATACAAACAATGTCCTGCATCTGAAAAAAAAAAAAGAAAGAAAAAGAGTTTTTCATACGTTTCAAAGTAGCTCCATGAAAATCCTCAAACTCTAACACTACTAATTCATAAAATGCGGACATTTGTCACTGAACACTTAAATGTGGACACAACAAGGCCCACATTGTGATTTGGTGTCAGTAAGAAAAAATCAAGTGGCTGCAATATTTGGAAAAAGCCAGGCATGGTCAAGCTCCATTTCTTTCCTGTCAGTCTGGGCTCGATCTGGGGTCTCTTTATACATTTCAGGAAGCTTGGTCTATTTCACATATTTACGGCTCACAGTCCAGACTTGTAAGGGCCTGAGTGTTCAGTTCTTCATTACAAGAAGGTTATGATCCTACAACCAGCTGGTGTGACAGAAGCCCTGGTTTGCCAATTCGTGTCACACTCCACCTTCGGCGATAACAAAAGCGCTGAGTTCAATTTGTTTGAAAACCAACTGGAGACGATGAATGTCGAGCAGCTTTAGTCTGGTTAATGGTGTCACAGTCTGCTGCTGAGAGCGGGAAGCGGCAGAGAAACGCAAAGCAGAGCAGACCACACCAAACCACAGCACACCTGTAAGCTTTAGCCAATGAAAAGAGTCTGGCCGAGCCGAGCGAGCAGCAGCCTTACTTCCTTCCTCTGAGACGCACCTGATCAGAGTCTTCCACACCTGCCTTGTCCTGAAACCACAGGGAGAAGGGAGCCAAAATGGCCGACTCACTTAGAATACTTCAGTACACCTTAAAAAACAGGTGTGAGCTCCATGCCCGAGTCACTCATGACACTTTTACACACAAACAGGCGAGATGTGAACCATAATACCCGACACTCTTTCTCTCTCTCTCCCTCACACACACACACACCCACACACACCCACTGTAAGTTGACCTTAACTTTTAATGTTTAATTCCACACAAATTCTTAGTCACAAATCAGCACCGTTCCTAAAAGAATTTGATTGTAAGCGCAGTATGTATTGACAATGCTGCTAATACGGGGTATGAATGAATCTGAGGAAGCAGTTACTTTGAAAGAAAGAGAGAAGGAAAGAAAGAAATCAACAAATAAAGGCACAAAGAAACAAAGAAAGACTTAAGCAAGGAAACAGCCAAAAAACAAACAAAAGATTAAAAAAATAAAAAACTATCATAAGTTGCAATATGAAACATGTGTATAGAAAGTAAATTACAATAAATAGCAGGTGCAGTTGGGTTTAAGTTAAAAATACAAAGGAAATATACTTAAAACGTAAATGTAAAATATTGTCATGAAGTGAGGAAGAAATTGAGAGAAAAGTAATTCTTCAAATGTCTGAAAAAATCTGTGCAATTTCAAGTCAAACACACACACACACACACACACACATGCTACATTACAGTCGCTCATCATGCTGCCAGGAGAGGCTGGCAGTGTAACGGTGACATCTAGTGGTCACACTTGTTTTTGTTTCTGTTTGAAATTCATTCAAATTATTTTACCATGGTGGAATATTTCTGTGGTGTGTCATGCATCACATGTGAGAGTTCAAAAATAAATTGTTTCCAGTAGTAATAAATATGAAGTAGAATATGAGTATCAAGGAAATTTGGCAGGTGGATGAGAGGATCAAAAGTGAGACGGAGAGAAAAAAAAAAATATTGCTTCACACTTTTAGGTTATGGACAAAGGAGAATATACACACAGAGACAAGCAGGGTGATCCACAGACAGGACAATACAGACATAAGGAAAACAGAGACACAGACTGATGCAGACATGAACTGTGAACATTACAATGAGCGCATTTACTAACAATCCCCTTTGCCCAGGAAAACCTCCAACGAAGAGGCGCTGAATCTCTCCAAGTATTTTTTTTTTTTTACCTCTATCGTTCACCTTTTTTTCAAAAAAGAAAAAAGAAAGAAAGACAGCTGCAGATAGGGCAACAGCAGGTGGGGAGAGGTCAGGAGGAGCATCTATTATTCTCGCACTTGATTCAAGGAAAGCAACCCGCAAATCCTTTTCCCCGAGGAACTCTCTACAAAGAAATTAGATTTGTTAAATGTCTTTGCGATTATCGCTTTTGTCATTTTCGCGATCCAATTGCAAACTGTACTTAAGCATCCACAGTCCTTCTAGGTAAAACCAAATGACAGCAATTTCATCTCCAGACGCATTTAAATCACATTTTGATGGCTTGGCAGTGACTAAGGGAAAGAAGCCATTAGGCCTGTGCAGACAATGATTTATAGGAGCAATAATGGTTTGCTTTTTCCTCTCTTTCTTTTGGTAATCCCTGCCCCACACCCAGAACAAATTGTTAGTAAATTGGATCTATTTGCAGTAGCCTGGAACCACTTACAAATGATCAAAGATGAGGAGCGGAGGAGTGGAGGAGCACGTCAGCACAACGTACAAGACAAGACAAGACAGGAGAGGAGAGGAGAGGAAAAGAGAGGAGAGGAGAGCAGAGGAGAGGAGAACTACCTTTAGGTGATAGTTAATTTGGCAGTCCTGAGAGCGAGGGGAAAGAGGGGGAAAGAGAGGAGGATAAAAACTCTGGTGTTAGATTTTTGATAAGGTCTGCAGGTGTCGTCAAGCACACAGGAAGCTAAGGGAAGAAAAGGACAGAATCACACAAAGGGGTTCATGAAGAGGCAAAAGGTGAAAGGAGAGAGACATTGAGACAACTCAGAAAGTCCAAACCTTTTGATCTCTTGACACTCTCGAACTTCTAAAACTTAAAAAAATATATATATATCCCATTGTTTATGCTCTGAAACAATGAGAATCAGTACTGCCACAGTGGCAATTAGCAAATGTTTACTTTCCTGTTCCAATCTGAATATCTAATAGGTCTGATGGCTTTGGGTTGCACTACTTCTGCAGAACTGGACTGAGCAGAGTCTGCAGTTGGCATGGCTTTGTAGAAATATACGTGAAGACTGATAAAAATCTGGATATACAAAAGTCTGCTCTTAGGTTCTGGTACTGTATTTCTCAATAAGCAGCTATGTTCGACCTGGACACTAATTTCCACTTTCCTCTGCCACACCCATTTGTTATGACCCAAATAGTTTCACTATAGAGCTACTCTAAAATACAGTCCCAAAGGGCCAATCGATTCTAAAATCAATCCCTCAACACATTGATTATGTGCTTTTAACTGCGACGTGTCAATAAAAAAAAGATGTAAATGAAAATCATCCAAAGTCATGCCTCTCATATGGTTTTGATGCGTGTTTGCTTGTTGGTTTAGCTTTGCCGACTGCTGACCGTGTGTGGCTGCCTGGGTGTATAAATAACAAAGCGGAGCAAGATAAATAGTGACAGGAGAGTGGTTTAATTCACTTCAACTGTGTTTTTATTGTGCTGAGCCAACAGGAAAGCTGATAGAAGACACAAGAGAGAAGAGAGGAGGAGAAAAGTAAGGGCGGAAAGAGGGTTACAGAGGAATTCACTTGTAGTCCAGAGGGGGTGCAAGATGGCTCCAGAGACAATGATCTTACCAATTACGCCACCTTTGGACACTTTTTTCTTCTCTCCTATGTAAATTATCTGTTTAGGATCAAGTATGAAAATCTAAATGGTAAAATTTGGAGAAGCCTGACTTGAGAAGATGGGCTTCTTCTCACCTCAATCTGTCAGAAACTTTCACTAGTTTTGATTTTTTTTTTTCCTCAATACGTTTACAGCTGCTCTTACAAATGAGTGGATCTTTGTTTGTGATTAATCATCTGAGGAAAAACTGTTGACCAGTCCAAATAAAAGTTTAGCTAGATGGCACAGAGTATAACCTGTCTGAAATCCCTTTGATGTCTGTCATCCAGCCAATGTGGATAACGTGAGAAAAACACAAATACAAAAAAACAGTGCACACACACACACATTTTGTTATGTGTGCCGTACATCTGGAGGACTTGATTACTGCCATGATGATTCCAAAGTGTGTGATTGTCATCTCTCCACTGGTTTCATTTACGATGAATGTTACTGAGCGAAAAATACTGCTCTCAACTTTCAAACTGAATGACAAAAAGGCTGCTTGATAGTTCCTGTTTGGCAGACTCCGCTGACTTTTAACCTGATCCACTGACTCTATGCATGGTATCAAGTTTAATATTTAGAACAAGTAAAAGGGCAGACATAGAAAAAACTCCATCTTACATTGTTTTTCATAAATCATTGTGTATTCCATGGTTTGTTTTTATGTGTTTGTTGTAGATAACTTTGTGATGCCGGTGGTGATAAGTGCTATATCAATGGTCTTTACTGTTAACATTATTGTTGTTGTTGTTGTTGTTGTTGTTGTTGTTGTTATGGTATGAGATAATAACTCGTAACTCGTGGTATGAGATAATAACTCAGTTTTGCTTACTTAAGTAATGTTTCAGGGAACAAGTATATATATGAAGACAAAAATTAACCACCGCAAACTGAAATAACTTTACTGTAACTTTACTGGGAGCCTCCCAATAACACACACACACACACATACAGATGGTTAATTTTTGTCTTCACTGAGATGTTCCTGTGACCAATCAGCATCTGATTGCAAATACTGGCGGTGTACAGGGAGCCCTGTCCACTGTAAAGAGTATAAATGTTTTGAAACAATGAATGATAAGGCAGATCAGCCCACTTGGTATCAAGAAAATGACACTTGAGAAAAGTTGGATCAGCTTTGGAGACAAGTCAGGTTACCTCACCCTTCGGCAAGATTGTTCTCACTTGTTTAAAAAAACCCGAAGGTACTAGGAGTTATGAAAATTTAAATTTTAAAGTCTTGGATACAATCCTAGTGAATATGACTAAACATAAATAAAATCCTCATTGGGGTCTTGTGAGTTGACTTGAAAGACACTGGAGCTACATAAATATTTACATGGTGTAATAAGACTATTCGAGTTATTATCTGTTAAAAACTGCAGGGTGTGAAACATCCAGCAAACTTGCATTGTTGTTGTGAGTCTGAAGCTGAATCCTGACCTTCCTCACATCATGCCCTTGTGCTCTTTCTCGTCCTTCCCACTATGTGAAGCAGAAAATGCCATTAACGATAACCTTAAAAAACCTCTCTTCCAGAGACCCGGTAAACACTCAGAAGGTGAACCCTGTTGCAGACAATGAGGGGGCCACATAGAGAGCCGCTTCACTCGCACAGCGGGCTAGACGCATTGATGTTGTAAATTGGACGGAGGTAAAGAGCTTGCGGTCGTGTCTCATCAGTGACCGCCCCCCAAAAAGACTGTGAAGAGTCTATAAGTGTGTGTGTGTTTGTGTATGTGTGTTACTTGAAATGACAAAGAGGTGAAAGTTTGTGGATGGTTTCCAGTTTTAGACATTAAAATACTCTTTAAATAAGGCTCTTTTTTTAGCAAAGCACTATCAGCAAAGCAATGTGGTCATCAAGAGGAAATTCAGGTCATCATACAGGCGAGAGACAGTTCTCACCTCAATGCCTGTATGCTATCAAAACTTATTAAGATATTTGAAAGCACACAGACGCCGCAGGTCTATTCATTTGCAAATATTGTGTGATCACAATGTGAGCAACACAATCAACAAGCTACTGTAAGCCCATTTATTTCCTGTAAACCTAAGCAACAAGGAAAATTTGGCTGATGTGTCAGCAGTCAACAACCTTGTTGAGAAAGGTCGACGGTTTGTTTTTGTGGTCTTCAGATGACAACAGCCAATCCAATTTTGACAGTTCTTTGTTTCCCCCAACGATGTGATTTCGTTTTATGAACAGTTTTCCTGCTTGGCAAGTGGCCAAACAGTCATTCAAAGTTTCCATTCAAAGCTTCCTGTCTTTATAACATTTATTTGAAAGACTAAAGGAACAATGAATGTCTCAAAAATGTTTGGAGAATGACTGCCTCCATTGTTGGGGTTGATCCTAAGCTCAGCAGTAATTGAGTTTTTTTGGTCTTTTTTTTCCCCACTGTTACCAATTTAGCACTTACCTGCTAGTTGTGGTAGCTCATCAAAGTGATGCAACACTATTTAATATTTTAGAGGAAATACCAAAGCAGTGGAAAATGCATTCTTTGTAGCGCTTCATGGTTTTCACACAACCTGACGCAGACAGCGACACATCAGCCAAGTTGCTTGCAGTGAAAGCCACTGCTTGACATAAAGTTTGTTAACAACAAAAAACTCAACTTCAGTTTAACATCACTGGCTTTTAAGTTTTGGGCAACATCATAAAAGAGACTATAAAATTCTGAAAAGCAATAAAAAAAGACAAGCTTTACACTGCAACAAAGCAACCAAAGCATTTTTGGACAACAGCCAGTGAAATGAAAAATGAAACATCTAGTTTGTGAACTTTGTGAGCATCAAAGGTTTGATGCACCAGCTGGAAAAAAAAAAACTGTTACGTACTTTCAATCTTTTCAAATATTAAAAAAATAATAATATCAAACAAGCACAAAGGTACATTCAAATATTGTGAATATGTGGATAATTACATCCTAAATAAAAAAAGACAAAATCTTGGGTATCAAAGCAATCTGTCCACCTCTGGCCTTGTGTCAAATAACCAAATCTTTAAATAATGCAACAGTAAAAAAAAAACCCTCTAGGATGAAAATGCCTCTGTAGATCATAAGACACCGGTGCGCTTCCATTTCAAAGATGCTATCAGAAATTGTGACGTCCCGCTTTAATTCAGCACCTGGCTGGAATCTCTCTGATGTTACAACAAAACCCTGCTTGCAGATTTCACATGGGGGAGAAAGCTGGCAGTGGGCACAACCTCTAAATGGAGGAGGTCTGTGAAAGATGCAGCCGTCACACTGTCACTTTTAATTTACCAGCATTATAGCCATGGACACAGTTCATATATTATTTCCAGATGCTGTTGGATGTGCTTGTTTTGGAGCTGAAGACAGCTCATCCAGCTCATAAGCAAACAGATCCATCTAGAGTGGATGAAAGGAGTTGTCAGGACTTAATTAAACGGGATTAATGAGGTTGCACCGAGTAGGAAAGACGTTGCCAGGTTTCAAGGGCTTAGCATGATAAGTGGTTCTAGTTACCAACCCAGGCATGAAAAATGTGTTAATAATAGATTCACCATATCATCACCGATGATGGCTCAAATCATCAATATACCAGGACTTTTCTCACACATTACCTGTCACAAGACTGATAACCAAATATGGACGAGAGGGAAAAAGTATTTTCATTGTATGGAGTTTATTTTGTACATTTATTGTTCAGGAAAGAAGAAAACAGAAGACATGCAAAGACAAATTGAGAGTCGCAACCAAAATGGGAGTAAAATGGAGAATTGCAAAAGCGAATGTGAAATGTTACGGCGATACAGAAGAGAAAAAAAAAAGATTAGCATCAGATGATTGAACATCTTGCTTTGCAATCCCAGTTTTATTGGCATTTGAAGAAGCTTAGAAAACGAATTCCAACATTTCAGCTTCACATCACAGTTATTTATGCATTTTTTGAATTTGCCATTTCAGAAAATTACCCAATAAACTCAAACATTTTCGTTTGCAATCCTATTTATTTTTGTGTTTCAATAAACATACAAAATAAACTCCATATCATTGAGCTAAAAGAAAGAGGACCAAAAATTTCAGAATTGAGACACTGAAGATGTACAGCAGTTTGTGGCTCCGTCTTATAAATATGAGACAGTAGAAGAAGGAGTTTCCACTTGAACTGATGAAGGTAAAGCACAGTGATGTTTGATTCTCACCTCAAATTTCTGTCTCAGTTCTTCATTGCCATCATCTTCCTCTGGGATGGGCACGTTGTAGTACTCCCCCTCCTCCTGGCACAACATCTTATACCTGGAAGAGAGAGAGGAAGAAGGGATGGGGATGGAGGGGAGGGAGAAAACGAGTTGGAGATGGATAGAGATAGAGATGAATGTTGACCTCTGAGATGAAAAATGATACTCAATTATTGTACTACCTTTCCTTCCTCTTTCTCCTCCATCTTGTCTTTCCAATCCACTGATTTATACCCAGGAGATGCAGCTCATTATTAACAAATAGTCACAATGGCTCCGGTGAATTTGTCACCGTCGCTGCTGCTGACACAAGTCATGGCACACACGGTGGACCTGGGTCGGACTGTCGTTTAAGTAAAAGACAAATGGAAAACTTTTGCACCCTTGGGACAAACCCACTGCTGCTCCGGTTCCAGGCAACCATCGATCAGCGCAAGGAAAGTCACTGAATAAAGTCTGGACGGTAACTTGACCAAATGTTTATTTCAAAGGCTGGGGCGAGGTGGGAACCGAAGCTGTGAGTTGTGATTTATAATTTTTGCTGGCATGGGTGCAAAGAGGCAATAGCAATTAAGTTCCAAAACTGCTGATAATTAACTGTTTTGTTTGTCCCCTACAGCTGTAGTCACAATCATTGCTGGTACTAGCAGCACTACTGTACCATTATCATTACATTGTAACATTATTGTTTAATAATTTCATAAAACAAATAGTTCCAGACTTGCATTTGAAAGTGTCATAAAATATCAGGTACTGTTAACACCTTATTTAAATAATGATGATATGGCATTAAAAAAAAACAGCCAGCATAATAGTTCAATAGTACTTATGTATTTCCACATTAATGCACCAAAAAAAAAAAAATCACCATTTATAAGGGGAGCTATATCCCTTGGTGGCAGAATAAGAATTACTATTGTTTAACAATTTTTCATTAAAAATAAAATATGTGTTGAACATTTGCATTGCTTTTTGCATAATTCAATGGCATATTTACCATTGTTTAATAAAAGCAATAAGCCATGAGAGGCACAAGGCATATTCCTAACCATGCCTACAACATCTTAGCTGCATTAAAATCACTGGAGAGCCTCTAACTGATTTTTGCTTTAATACTATAGAGAGTGGTGCTGGTGGCGATAGTTAATAACCCACTCTATAATCTCAAACAATACTCAAGGGTCAGTGAGTGCATTCGGTTTATGGTTCTGTTCACCGACAGTGAGTAAGGAAGTGAGTTTTACCAGCCGCAGACAGGAGCCTTCATGAGCTCCGACACACCGAAGGAAAGGGACCCCATGAAGTCATTCCTGGTGGTCCGGTCCCAGTCCCACACCTCCACCGACAGCCTGCGATCCTTGTCTGTTGGCTTCAGCTTACTGTGTGGCACACATATAGCGCATGTTTACAAGTTATTTACCCAAAGTACGCTGGCTCAAACACAACAATACTTGAAGAGATGGTAAATTTTGTGGTTTTTCATTAGAATGATTTTTATTGTCTTTACATCATGAAAGTGTGAAGTATTTTCTATGCATAAAGAAGTCTACACATGGATTTCTCCTGAGCCACCAAACAATTTTGATG
>OMLB01018524.1:107473-119561 GCA_900302555.1 Myripristis jacobus | reverse complement strand
GATGGGGATTAAAAGCTGATTTCACACATGATCCAATCAGAACACGACCTCGGTTTTATTCTTCCCACCCCCGTTTGATTGACTCTTTAGCTATTCTCTGATAGGCTAAACAAATAATAGTGAGTAACAGCAACTGTTTGCTTGTTAAAATCATCTTCCCATATAGTATAGTGTCCAAGTGAAAGAAATATTTCCAAGTCATGTTGTAGTGAATGAAAAATAAAGGGTGGACCAACTGTACTGTGGAGTAGTATGGGCGACAGCAGCTTATTCACTCACAAAGTAAAGGTCTCATTCCAGGTGGGGTTGAGACTGGAGCGGATGGTTTTGGTCTTCTGCTTGGTCTCATTTTTGGGGTCTGGTATGAGCTTGAGCTTGACATAAGGATCAGACAGGCCGTTGGGGTCCATGGGAATCAGGTTCCTGCCTTCACTCACTGAGGGACGACACAACAAAGACAAAAACATGTTACCTTGAGTAAAGATGCACAGGGGAACTGCACACAACAATACACAGTGCTAAACGTTTATTGTGGTTATGAAAAAAGCTATGGGTTGCTTCTATTTGCACAAAATAAAACAAAAAAATGTGCTTGCTCTCACTAGTGCTAAATGTCACAAACACCTCCAGCGAGAAATAGATTTCTTGCTGGAAGCAATCCTCGCTTTTGTTCTGATTTATAGCACTAGTGTTTGCAAGCACAATTTTTTTTTATTTTTTTTTTTTTTATCTTATACACTCTCCAACCTGTTCCATTTCATGTACTGAATTGTGATAATTTTATTAAAGCAAAACTGCATCCACAAAATGGATAATGGCTGGGGTGAAAGCAAAGGAGAGTAAGTAGACAATAAAGGTAGAGGTCTATAAACAGAGATTTTTTTCCATAGACGGCATACCTTGAAAAAATGGCTGCAGATCAGCAATAACTTAGGGCTGCCACATATGGGCAAAATCAATTAATCTTTGACTGAATACCTCAATATCAATATTGTGACCATAATACTGGGATGCCAACTGGTGCTTTCAAGATTTCACGATTTTATACAATGATATACAATCATTAGTAAAGTGAATATTAGGACCGAGCAGATTAGAGCTAAATACTAGAACAGTCTAATAAGTTCAGAAAACTGCATACTTTTACTGTAATGCAGCTTTTAAAACCAGGAAAGGACAACACTTATATCCTATCACAATATTATGATACCCACAATCCAAGATGATATCTAGTGTTGATATAAAATTAGATTACATCGCTCAGCCCTTGTCAAGCGCTCAGTTTTAAATGGCTAAATTAACACATTGGCTCACAATTACACCGAAGGCTGCACTGATGATTCCCAGTTTTGTTATTACAAATCATTTGAATCTGGAAAAACAGGTGCGTAACACGTAATAACAGATGAAAGTTGTTACAGTAAATGGCAGGTGTTCAAAATGAGACTGCATTAACAGCCGGTGAACACTGTTTACAGCTCCGTGCCATATAGGTAGCAAAGGCCTGAAATGTTATGAGAACAGTGCGATCTCAGAGTGGAGGCTGTGCCATGTTTAAGTAGGGGCAGGCTCTCTTCTTCTGCTCCTGTATTTAGCTGTTCAGTAAACAAGGACACGCCAGGGACATTAGCACTCCATTAGTCCTCAGACATGGAGCGCAGCCAGACCTGAGCTACAGTACATCACACACACACACACACACACACACACACACACACACACATACAGAGAAACGGGAGTGCACACACACCTACACACTAATGACTGCGCACATACGCGCATCTGAATATATGCACACAAAGTAACATGTGTACATGTGCTGACAAATGACATCGCATGCACGCCCACATATTTGTGCCCACACACCTAAACACACACATACACACACATAAAAACACCAACACACACACATACACACCAATGCACACAGCATCCCCACAGGGACCGGGAGAATGTCTGTCTGCCTTGCCTGGCTAACTCTCAATACCCAGAGATACAAAAAAATTCTCCATGTGTTCCTGTCAGTCACATCCCGGTGGCTGCCAGAGTAGCAAAGATGATTAGTGACCTTTGACCTGCAAGTGAAAGCGCTAAGCCAACTGCAAGAGGTAAGTGCTAAGCTCTTTGTCGTGGTTAGGACTCTCTGAATGAGATATTGATAGGATTAGAGGGATACATGAACAAAGTCAATGAGGGATTCTCACCTCTGAGTCAACAGGGCACTGTCTGATAAGACAGGAGCAATTTGCTTTGACATTGTTTGCTTTTGTTCCCACTACCCGGGGTGAAGTTTGGGTTAGGAGAGTGTTGTAGAGGGCACCCAACCACATATACCTACATACACAAACAGGAAGCTTACTGGATTTCAGAGCTTCATAATCACACTCAATGTCCATTTTATTAGGTCAACCTGGGCAATCTAATGCAGTTAAATGCAACAGCTCTGACATAAATTTTACCTTTGAAGACAGTTTTTAATGTTCACTTTCTGCTTACATTGTGGAGAATGTAAATTTAATTCTATGTTTATTATTGAGGTTGCAGTTTGCAGAGGTCTTGTACTGGACTATATTATAATGAGAGGTGTTTCTAATTTTTTGTCCTCCCTATTTATATACAAAGAGGGGGACAGAATAGTAGAAACACCTCTCAATAAAATGCAGTCAACAACAGCACCACAAACTAGGAGCTCAATGCCGAACATAGAATTGAATGAAGACCTCTATTACTGTGACAAAAAGAAAACCTGAGCATTATAAGCAGCAGAAAAATAAACTTTATGAGTGTGTGGTGCCAGTCATGGTTTGAATAATGAATCTGACCGATATGTGTATTTATAATGATGCAAATAGAATGATATCTACTGGTACTATAAATGAGTCTGTTGTTTGGCATGCTGGTGAAAAAAATGATGCTGTTCTTAACCTGTGTGCTCTGGAAGGTGAGGCCTGTGGGGCTGCTGCACAGTCTGCTGTGTTTGTATGGAGTGTTTACAAAGGGTTTAGAATTAGGTCATGGATTAGGCTGTAAACACTTTATAAAACAGTAATAAAGATAAATGAGTTTATAACAGTTTTCATACATCAATGCAGGCTCGCAATGTGGCAAGATCAGGTTACTGCTGCCATGCATCGATTCTGTTAAACCTCAGATCTTGCTGTCTTTCTCAGATAAACTTTATCTACTGTTCAAACTCAGCCATGCTCGGTATCTGCATTGATGTATGAAAACTATGTTATAACTTGTTATTACTGTGTTATTACTATATTATGTATTCTAAATGCCTTGACTGAAACATTAAGTAAAGATGCAGAGCTTATTTTTGTGTGTGTGGAAGTGTTTTGACTTTTGCAACACACTTAATAATGTAAGACTATGTTTTTTCTTTCTTCTTTTCTTTTTTCAAATCATGCAGAATTGTTTACAAACATAGCTGACAAACCAGTTGCATTTAAAAGTAATATATTAGATAAACAGGTAACACTTTACAATAACCGCACAACAATTAACATTAGTTAACGTTAGTTAATGTCGTAATGGTTAATTAACTGTTAGTTAATGATTATTATGGCATTTACTGATGTTAATAATATCTACAATAACCCTTAAATAACATATAAATTAATACCTTTGCATGAGCAGCATTAGTAAATGATTTGTAGACACATTAGTTAACAGTTAACTGTTACTTAATGTTCATGACCTGTTACTTAATGTTTATTACGGCATTAACTAACGTTAATTGTTGTTGTAAAGTGTTACCAATAAACAAAATATTAGGTCTTGTTTTTTAAGAATCATTGATTCAAAGCATGTCAGGCCAAAGCCAGAGCGATTAATAATCAGTGCATCGATGCCATGAGTGAATTATTATTCCTTTGGTCTTAAGCATGTCTATGGGCACGAATGACTTCCTGTACATCTGAAATCAAATGCATTTTAATGTAGGTGCCCTCTGTTACACAGTAGGCTTGTAGCACAGTTGAGATGTTGGACTGGTTATACTGATTTCTATGATGTATTTTCACATAGGTTCATTTTAAGAATCTGCACACTGAAAATAGCACACCAGTGTCTCATCACATGCACAAAATATCACTTTTCTTCTTATTATGACACCTTCCTGATACCGAGTTGCACCCTGTTTTGCACAATGCATGTCTCGACTGTCTCAGAGCTTACAAATCTTCCTCTGGCCTGTCTCTTCCCCTTTATGTGCGCCTTCGTTTCCCAGCTGGTGGAACGGTACTAAGACAGATTCAATATATCAGCTCAATAAGGGATCATAAATGTTATCATAATCTACACTTATGAAGCCTGTCTAGTCCATGGAAACAGCAGGTGGTAATGTTTTGTAGTGTGCATTCACTGTAGGATTGGTTGTAAAAGTCACCTCGCTGGGATCGGGGTTAAACCAGCTGGTTGCTCGGCTCCTGCTGCAGCCTGACTATCAGATAAATTATAGGCCTGTGTTGACTATTAATAGCAGCAGGCTGACAGTGCGCTCAAAGATTTACAACGCTGCTTACATGGAGGATGCAGGGGATGTAATTTTACACTGTCTAGACGTCCATGAGACTAACAAGAAAATGATCACTGTTCACAGACAATCACAATCATTTTTAGCCACTGTTAAAAGCACGATGGCCTCAGCTGTGCACACAGTGAGATATCGCACACAGACCTCAAACCTGACCAGTGCATGATTTGCATGTACTTTGTGAGTGTGAGTAAAGTAAGCTGTCCTTAGGCTTGTATTCAAAATGCAGTGACATTTTGCATTAATTCTGATTCATAACACAAACGTATCAAGTTTCACGGAACAAAATTACTTTATCATGATGCAAAATGAGACATTCATCTTCAAACTTGTACATCTTCATTTAGCTCAACTGTTGCCATCTGAGCTCAGCCCTCCTTCATGAGCAGTACTGGATTCAATAATAACTGGATTCAGAAACATAAAAGAGGTTAATAAAATGTGCACAGCACATTCAGAAATACTGACTCAGTCTTTATGTCCTCTGCCTTCGAGGGCCTATATAATCCTCCACTTGCAAGTGGAACTGTATGCCAATTTTTTGACTGAACTTCAGTTCCCGGTCATATGTTTTGTGTTTTGATGGACTTTTAATGTGTGCTCCAAAAAGCTCCATCTCCAACTTTGAACTCATAGACTGTAAAGGTCACGTTTTGAATATTCAATATTACGCTGCCCAAAGAACATGTAGGCTTATGCATAGTCACAGCACCCAAATGACCTTTTCAGAAAGGCAATGGCTAACAATGGGACATTGTTCAGTGGCTGGTGCTGTGTGTTGAGGATGTGCACGTGTTTGTGCGATTGCACATGTGTGTGTTTATGTGGCATTGTGGAACAGAATCCGCTGGTCAAGCTAGTTATGGGTAACATCATTTGCCTAAATAGCAATAGGTCATTTTCATCTCGGTGAACCGTGACATCCCAGAATATTTGGTTCATGTAAAGTCATGTCTGTGGCTTTAAGGGGAGTAATCAGTTGGCTGCTGATACACTGGCAGCTGAAATGAACCCTAAACCATACAGGAAATGTATGGTTGGATGAGCTTAGAAGATAGAGATGAGAAAATATCAAAGATAACGGCATGATAAACCAAACTTACCGTTAATAATCAACCATTATAATGCTCTCCGGATAGTTACATTGCTCCTTTTAGCTGCATGTCAAAGCAGGTATTTTAATTCTCCTTCACCCAAGAAGTATTAAGTCATATTGCCAGAATAAGCACTAAAATATTAGTAACTCTGCAGTGCATTAACTGTAAATGGTACATAGGCTGAACTAGTAACCCACCGGGTGAAGTTTTGTCCAGCCAGTATATTAGTTCAAAGTGTACTTCCTTTCACAGCCAGTAGGGGGAAATCTAGACTATCTAATTGAGCTTTACTGTCACTGTGCTTTTCCAATCACACAACTGTAATTATATGGCTTCACCTGCTCTAAACCACACAGCCAAGCTCCTCTCAGCAGATGGGCTGGGGAGGGAGCCCCTGACAGTCAAAATGATCTGGATTTTTTTGGAAAGGTTGGAAAAGAGGTCGGAGAAACTGTCAAGCTGCCTTTTGTCAGCACTTCAGGGAAAATCTTAACCTGCAGCATTTAGCGAGCAGACATGGAAAAAAGCTCTCAGCGGCCTTTCTGCTAAGCTTAGGCCAGATTCAATTCTGTCTGTAAAAGTCAAGTGGATTTCATCTGTAAAGTCTGTAATCACTGTTACAATCGCAGAGGGCTTCACAACGCCCACCTTAACAGACAATACCTGGAAAGTTTAAGTTAAAGGTTAAATGAAAAAGCTCAATATCATAGCATTTAGTACATGTATTGCTCTGTAGTATGTGGTTATGTATCTGCCTGCATGTAAGTTTATTTCACTATAGAGACACACACACGCATGCACGCACACAAACATATAGTTGGACAAGCCGAGGCAAGGACCTGCAAGCCACAGTTGCTTTGATGCGAGATTGGAGATTGGGTGATTATTAAAAGTTGCTCCTTGTGACCTTGTGGAGAACGTTCTTCTCAAGTAGTTTCGAACTTTCTCACAAATGTGGGAACAAAGACATTTCCTAACAGTTTGAGATGGACCGTGTGCTTCATGTCATGCAAGCAGTCATTTAAAATGCTCGTTTTGACTGCAGTTTGTAGATCTGGTGCTGCAGACGTGATGCAGATCTCGCCATGAATCTTAGGGCTCCTCATTCTTGCTCGTCGGTCAAATCACCATCCGATGTGTCCTCAGCAGGCAAGCAGACTTCAAGGATCTTTATCTGTGATCTGCCCTTGCCTTCTTTCATTTTGGAATCAAGCAAAGCATGTCATGGAAGAAACAAGAAGCGCAAAAATGCATACTGAGAAAAAGCTCTTGTCTTAGATAGAAACAGGAGCAACATGTTTCAAATTAGTGTGCTCCACCCAAAACTACCCCCAACGCTGGATAAATCAATCTCCCAGTCTAAAACGAGGAGAAACACCCCATCTCATGCGCATCACTTGCAGACAATGGACCGATCAAAAATTAAAGATCCAGCTGAGATTTACTGAACTTTCTGAACTTGCTCATCAGTGTGATTAGATTATTTTTTCTGATATTGCTGATTGGCTCTTGAATCCCATCCCCACTGAGGTTATTGCCTCATCTACTGGTGACCTGCGAGAGGTTTTACTCCTTTTTCTTGTTTAATCTGATATCAGATCTAACATCAATGCTCATATTTCTTTTTCTGGCATACTCTGTGCTGGACCTTTTAGGCCTTTCTTCAGTTTTGGCAGATTTCACTGGTCATTTTGTTGCCCAAATTAGCTTGCTGCATGCCATTTAGAGATTTTTTTTTACAGATACTATGATGCAGAATAAATTTACTTGGATATAAGTGGCTAAGCACATGCACAAATATTTAAGGCTGATAAATATCTGAATCTGGACTTGTAAAGTACATAGACCTCTCAAGCCTGAGCTGCTGCAGAAATAGATCACAGGCCTGCAAGGGAAATAAATCTGAAAGTTGCTTTCATGTTTTGAAAAAAAGACCCGCAGACCAAAATTTTCCTTCCTTAAGATATGCTCCTCTGCATGTGTGTTTCGCAAAACCTGAGTTATTGGCTGGAATACTACTTAAATGATGATGTAACTTTATGTAACTTGGTAGGAGAGATGTGGTTGCTTGACACTTAGGAAGGAAAGACAGAACAGAAAGAAAGAACCAGAGAGACGTGCCAAACAAAATGAAGCAAAAGACAGAAGTCATGAGAGGCAGCGGAGCGAGTTTAAATGGTGTGAAGACTGTGTTGTGCTGAGAAGTGGGAGGTGAGGCAGGACAGCGGCGACAGACTGGGAATACCAATGACATGACTTCTGGGAGTCTGGCAGCAGAAATCACACAGCAACAAAGTTCAGCCTTTGTCTGGGAGCCTGACTGGCACACAGGAGGAGAAAGAGGTGGAAGACAGACAGATAAACAGAGAAAGAGACAATCTGGCTGCACATATGCAAGATGAAGTGGAGGAAATATAGCTGCAGGCAGAGGTGGCGAGTAACAAAGTATTTGCACTTTGTTACTGTACTTAAGCAGATTTTTTTAGGTATCTGTACTTTACTTATTTATTTTTCTAACAACTTTTTACTTTTACTCCCTACATTTTCACACAAACGCACTTTCTACTCCTTACATTTTGACAACAGGCTCGTTACCTCAGTTTTAATACATTTGACGGGAATTATCAATTATTTTTATTTTGCATTGCACGTCTGTCCAACATCAAGACTGATGTCAGCCTAAACAGATGGGACAATAACATATACAAAGGACGATCCCTTGGTGAATCCATCTGTGCGAATTACACACCACAGACATAACAAGACAAAACAGGCCAGAGAGGGAGACTCAACCACGGAGAAATGGGGTCTAATGAATGTGATGTCCGTGATGAATTTTTTTTTTCCCCTAAGATGGTGACGTCATCAAGACCTAATTCATTTCTTTATGTCATTCTCTATCGCCTTATCTTAATCTTAGCCATAACTGATTTATACCTAACACCGGCCTTAACCAATAGGATACAATGGCCACTTAAATTACTTTGCCATCCTTGGGAAAAAAAAAAAAAAAAATTGGTGTCCATGACAGGGAGAACTAGTAGTGACATTCATGAATGTGAACCAGCCAGCAGAGCAGATTCAGAGCAGCAACAAACAGGAAAAGCTGGTTCTCAGAAAAAAATGGTTGTGCAAATGTCCCTCAGGTGGCTACTTTTTTACTTTTATACAAATACATTTCAGAGCTTGTACGTTTTACTTGTACTTGAGTAAAGAAGAAGGAGCACTACTTTTACGAGAGTCTTTTATTACCCAAGTAACTGTTCTTTTGTCTGAGTAAAGAAAATGTGTACTTTCACCGCTTCTGGCTGCAGGAGATGATTCAGGGCGAGGATGATGACATCATTCTGTCATTATTCTGCCTCTGTTGTTTGTGAAGGTGATGATGACTCTAGTCCTGGTGATTAGAATAGCATAGACCTTGTAATGTCCTTTAAGACATGCGGTTATAATGAAAGGCTGTATACGTAAACTTTAGTAAAACAAATATTTTTCATTGTTATCAAATAGACAAAGTTATCAGAATTCAGGAAATAATTTATCTGAATTTTAAAATGTTCTGAGGGAGAGGCTCCCCAGGCTCCTTGCTTTGATTTTGAATTTAAAGTTTTCTATGTATTAAAGGTTGTCAAGTATCATCCAAGTAAGTGTGTATTTTGTGACATTTTATCAGCAGGTTATCTGATTCTCTTGAATGAAGAAGAAGAAGACCAGTGTTAGACCAGTGTTAGCTTGAGTGTAGACATTAAATCCTTCAAATGTGCAGAAGTATCTCATGTCATCCATTCCTCTGCCATTACGAGGCTTTGATCCACCTAAAAAACACAACTAACACAATGCCTTTTTCATTCTCAGCTGACATTAGATAAGGTCAACCATATTTGCGGTCCACCTCCCTGGGTCAACACAGCCCATAGACTTTAAACCTTCAGCTTCGCTCTCCACCCGGCCTGTCTGTGTGCCTCTACGCTCCTTTGAAAACCCACCCAGCAAAGACTTTGCACACAAGCAGGACTGTTTGCTTTGTAATGTAATGTTACGTGGAAATCCTTTCTGACAGGAAATAGCCAAGTTCCTTATTCTAGTACTGAGTTAGAGCTTTAATGCGATCATTTTAGCTATTTCTAATGCAAAACCTGTAACATCTTGCTGCTAGTGGACGCTGGTGCCTAAATCATTAGGCAACTGCCATCACACTTTTACTATGCTGAAACGTTTTTAAAATTTTAGAATTTCAGAAAAATAAATTTGTGGTTACCAAGGGCGATACCTGCACACTGCATGCTGATAAAGTTAATATTTATTTTTGGATTCCTTTCTCCCTCCACTTTTAATGATACCCATTGTGCCTTCTGGGCACTTCCATGGAAACAACTGCCACTTTGGCCAGCTGCCCCACAGTCACTGGCTGCAAAAACTGCAACAGGGAACTGTGTAAACTCTCCCTTCAAAAGTGCTGCCATCTCGTCCAAGTCTACAAACGGTGTATTTACAACTGTAACTCTTATTTACATGTGGGCCACATCAGACCATATTCACTGTGTTGGTTGTTTCTCTCTCCTGCATTTGATCTAACTGGAAGAGGACTGTGTCTTGTCCTGCAGCTGACACTCCCTGAGTGTGTGATTCTGAGTGTGTGCCTGTCTCCAGTGTGCGTGATGTGCAATGTTTCAAACTGATAAAACAATTCCTCTCCATTTATCTAGGCTACGGCACGGAAAAATGCGAATCCATTTGCCAAAAAAGGCTGTTTAAACTGCATAAAGCTGTCCTACCATATTAATGGTTCTGATGTTTTGATATTTGCTCCCACCTAAAACAGCTCTGTTGTTCTATGACAATTCTATTGAATAATCCTCCTTGGAATTTTAAAAATAGACCCCTTAAAATGCACAAGAGCATTAAAATTGAGCTTGTGATGCAAACTTTTCCCTGAAAACTATCCACTAACTCTCTGTTTTTCCCACCCAGCTGGCTGCTCCGTTTTCAAAGCAGATTCAAAATTAAATCTTCACTTGGCGATTTCATAACCATGACAATCCTGAAACTAATTGTTTTTTCTGGAGACTCTCTGAGAGGAAATGATATGTATTAACACAAACTCATGTTGCTGTTTTCAAACCTCTTCCATCTCCTCTCCCGTGTATTTTGTTATTGCTTTTGCCAAAATTAGTGCTGGATTCAAGCTCCTCCCGCCCCTGAAAAATCACGACGGTGAAATCCATGAAGCCAGTGAACACAACAACCGAGGCAAATGATGAGACTAAGATGAACCTGCCACGCTCAGAGTCAGTGAGGGGATGTTAAGAAATGTAATAAACAGAACACTAGGTTGGTTTAATTTTTGTCTTAGGCTTGCCTCCATACTGCTGTGACGTTTAGAGAAAGAGAGGGAGGGGAAGAGGAGCGGCTTTGTGAAACTTGCTGCTGCTCTCTATACCATCTAGTGGTCAGATAAAGTTGCTTAGTGCACGTTTAAGGTAGTTTTCACCCATGAAAAGTTACAGAATTGCAGAACATGAGCTTTAAAATGGTGTTTTTTCTTTATTTTAGAGGTTAAGCTGACCAACAAGCCAAGCTCCAAAAATTCTGTGTTTTCCTTTAACAAATGGGAGCATCATGTCAGCTGGAAAACAGAAACCATAAAAGGATGATGCAATGTTTTATAGATTTCTTAATGCAATAAAATGTTATTATGACATATAATACAAATGATTTAATTTTAACATGCATATACTGTGTGCGCAAAGACATTGTTGGAAAACCAAGGAGTTGACTGCAGAACATGAGGCAATAGAAACTGCTGTGACGTGGGCCGTGCCAAAGCCCGGCAGTGGAAAAGTGTTTGCACCGGTGTCAGCGCCAGTGCTGTCAGCTGCTCCATCTCAACTCTGATTCATTGGAAAAAAATAATAATGGCAGGGTTTTTAAGTAATTTTTCTCTTGGCAGAAAAGTCTAGGCTATTCTGTGTTATGAGTCAGACACAAACTGCGACTGCACAGAGATGGAAATTACCAAAAGCAAAAGCGTGCAGGGTGGAAGCAACAGCAGTAAGTAAATTGGATTCACATTATAGTGCAGTGATGAGCATTTGGCAACCCACAGGCCACATTCAAACCCCAGATTGATTCTTGCTGATCTGTGTGGGAATTTTCAATCTTGCCTTCCAGTAAATCTACTTTGGATTGTGAGAGCCAATACAGAGAGGCAGAATATCCTTACTGTTTTATTGATGGGTTGATTGAATGAGAAAATTGCTGGTAATGTGGATGTGATTAAGTGAGTACAAAGTGCCCCCGGAAATGTGGATGCAGCTGGACCTGCATTCATATGAGCACAGAAAACGGCATGAAGACTATGAAGCTGTTAAATTACAGACGTAAATGGTAAAACAAAGTGGGGGACCTTTGATCTTTCAGTAATAAACTCAGATGAACATGGTTACATGCT
>OMLB01018524.1:66376-84637 GCA_900302555.1 Myripristis jacobus | reverse complement strand
TACTGAAGAACAGATGACCCCCCCACCACCACCACCACCACTACCACTACCACCACACCCCCACTCCCGGATGTTTCATGTTGTTTTCACAGGCAGATGAAAGAGAATGGTTCGTTTGAACTGTGAGACCAGGCATTGATGTTGACCGTCCGAGTGAATAAAGGTAAAGGCCTGCTTCACACCAACACATTTTTTACTTTGGAATGGAGATATCCACAGAAAATATTTTCTGTGGCTGTTTAATGGGACGGGGTTCATCCATGGTCGCAAAGAAAGCACAGTGTCCTACGCAGTGTTTGAAATGAATGTTGTGACTCACCTGCAAAGGACCAGTTAACTGAAAATGTGCCCCTCCTTCCCTTTAATTCCTAGTTCTTGTGTGATTGGTCCATTCACGGGCCACAGATCTCTCATGTGACTGGTCCATGCACCCTCAGCGGCAATCACCAATTGTCGCCTCCGGTTCATGAACCCCATCAAGCCCACAAAAAGGTAGCAGCTCCCCTCTTACAAGAACCTTTTGACACTTTGTTGCTCTGTGACTCAGTGTTGCTGCTGTACTAGTACAAGTACTAGCTGTGAGATTGTAAGTCTGTCCTTTTGTGTTCTTGGGAAGAAAACCCAATAAATTTAAATACGGAATGAGCATGTGAGGTGAGAGGTGGACTGGAGACTGGATGGACTCACAGTAACATGAAAATAACATTAAGTTAAACTGATGTTAGGCTACTTAACAATCCAGGCAGTATAGAAACATAAACACTGCTTTGTGTAGAGAAAATAAAACAGGCAGCCAATCAGGAGTCTGCCTTTGTTTTGCTTTGGTGTATGGTCTTAAAACGCTACTGGTCAGGGTGGGGCGTGATTCTTATTGATTTATCCACTAGAGACGAATTTTACTGGTATTTGGCACTTAGCCCTGGTCCTAAGATCAATTTTTTTCTCTTCCTGCTTCCATTTGATTCCCCCTTCCACCTGTCAATCCATCCATCCACAAGACCCTGGGCAGCTCACCAAGACATTCTGACCTGCTACATTAAACTGAGCCAGATCCTTGTCTAATCCCTCAGTGTAGAGTAAACAGGCCTATCAAGGCCATGCTAGCAAGAAATAGAAACAGGGTGAAACTCCAGACTACTAGCGCAGGGCTGTATTATACATGGGAAAACAACAAAGCTGTGCCAGTTAAAGGTGTGCACATGCATGTATATAGAACCAGAACTATTTTGGTAGTAGCTTGAGATTTTATCATTACTTTGCATTCTGTGTTAGCATGTGCATCCTTGGACCAGACAAATTTGTGCTTGGAAAATGAGTTAGTAACGTTCTCCCCAGCCTTATCACTGAAGGATAACGCTGCTCCCTTGCACAAGGCACTTAATTACCAAACTGCTTTGTCCGGTGTGCAAAAAAACATGCTCAGCAAGCCATCCCTGAATAAACAGACACCAGTGTGCAGAAGGCATTAAGGGCAGAGCAAAACAGGTGAATGCATGGTAGTCTCTGGTGTGACACAAACAGATGGAATTCAGTACATTTCAGAATTCCTTCCATGCAATGTAAAGAAATGTAACTGTAATTATACATACATAATGGACTTTACAATTACATAATCACATGCAAGACTAAACACAGACATTACTCATTATTTTTGTATGAGTATACATGCACATCACTGTTTTTGGTGAGTCTGAATTCCAGGATTACATGTTCATCTGTGGGCTGACAAACATCCTTAACATCTGGTAAACAGAAACCTTTCAAACCTGCATGGGATAAACTGAAAAATGCATGATGGTGATACTGTATAGGCTGTTTATTTATTTTTATTTTTTCATTCTTGAAAAGTTGACATTTTGGAGTTAAAAGGTTTCCTTTTGGCAGTGATGACATGGACGTGTGAGTGTGTGTGTCAGACAGTGAAGGGAAGAGAGAGTGGCAGGAGGGACTGGGGAAATGACTGACAGGACAAAAGAGAGAAGAGATGCCACTCTCAGGTTATTCTACTGGATCTTGTTTGTTCTTTAGGTCCCGGGTGGCTTCAAGACAAAGACTGAGTTCAACTCTAAAGAGCTAACAGACTGTATGTCCCATAAAATGGGTCTAAAAAGCCACAGACTCCCTCTCTTTCTCTCTGCTCTGGGAAACTTCAGCCCTCATAGGCCAATTTTTAAAGTTGATCACCACAAAAAACAAAGTAAAGAAAGAAGTGAAGACAGATGGGACAGGCCATATAATGGGGCACTAAAAATGTATGACACCTGTTAACCTCTATGAACGACCAGTGGGAATTGCAACAACGCTGATACTCAAAAATCTCTGGAGGGTATTTCCGAAACAGAGAGAATGAGCCAGGAAGTCAGTTTTGCAAGCCTCAAATCTCAGGACCAGGTGAAGCAATCACTGAGTCACTGGTATTGATCAAACAATCACAGATATAAAACAGTCATTTGTGCAATGGGGCACTAAAAACACTCATTCCTTTATGGATGATAGAATTTCTTTCTCCGTGTAAATTTAGCTATCATATTTGAGCTTGACTTGCTGCAAACATTCGTATTTAGTTGTGTTGTGACGGCAAACCTGAAGCACTCAAAACCTTGCCGGAAATCTTGTGTTAGATATAAACTGATTGTGACGTGATCTAAGCTTTTTTATTGCACAGTGATAATTTTGTTAATTGCTGCACCGCTGCTATAATCCTCCTGCATCCCACAGAGTCAAAAGAAATCCACCTGTGCAGCCAGAGGGTGAGCGAGAGACACAGAGCTTGAAATGAGACATATGAAATGAGTCACTTCATCTCCATCACAGCCTTCATTCACTCTTTGATCATTTTTTTTTCTTTGACCATTGGGCAAATGTTCCTGCAGGACAACCAAGCAGGTTGTTGCGGTGAGATTTGAAAGTCAGGATCCCCTTTAATATGCAGCAGCAGCCGTTAGTATCGATCGCCGTCAAATTCTCCTCTCCCCTCCTCTTGCGACTCCCTCCTTCACCTAATTCTCTCCCTCCTCTACCCATCATCCCTCACTGGGAGGTGACATTTGAAATGGAGGAGGTAGGAGGCCTCTCTCCTGGTTACCCACGGTGAAGCTACTACCACTGCAGCTGTGCAGGTACACAGTGCTGGGGGTAATGTGGTGCAGCATATCATGTTGCTGTAATGAAATTACTTTTTCCTGTAATGCACTAATGTATAAGGCATTACTGTTCCAATTTCAGTAGTCACGTTACAGTTACAGTTAGAAAGAGAGTGAAACTTGTGTTGCACATAGCATTTTGGAATCATTATATAGATTCAAATTTTAAATCCCTAGTAATGAAATAGGGAGAAAAAATCACTCTGCTCATTTCTTTTGCTCTCTGATGGATGGAGATACTCGCATTCCTTCAAGTTTGTTGCTCATAAGGACACAAATCTTTCTTTGCAATGGAAATCGTGTCCAGGACAGCTATCCATGGCTGTACACACAATATCCGATCTATTCATCAGGCAGCATGAAAAACAAAACTCTACAGTGTAACACCAAAGTAAAGAAACATGTAGTATAATTACTTTTACCAGCAAGTTTTGAATGAAGTAATTCACAACAAGGAGTGAAGTATGAAGTAGTGTGTAATGTGTTACATATCTTCAAATCATCTCAAGAAATCTCAACAGTGATTTGTGCACAGGAAAAACACATGAGCACGTGTGAAAATTTGGGCTGTGCGACTGGTTCAGATTTAGGCCCTCAGTTGTGTGTTGAGGTTTAGGTGAGGTTTTCATTTCGAAGCAACTCAGACCTCTATTCAGAGTGTTTTTGTGTGAGGAAATGCAAGACAGCTATAGTGCGTGTGTCTGTTTGACAAGATGCTGAATAAACCAGAGCTGTACGCTGTCAGCGAAGGTATTAATTTGCTCTGAGCAAACTGAACTAACAGCTTCATGCTGATAGACGGAAAGGGATAATTGGTATTTTGTAGTGAGTCACAATAGAGATCAGATTATCCTATTTGTAGGTTTCACTGAATACCACATACCCAGTTCCCACAGAAACACCACGTTCATTTAAGCACACACAGGGTTTTATTATGCTTGGTAAACCCAAGAGAGGTGGACGAGGAAGAGGCAGGGAGGAATGTGAGAAAGGTAGGAAAGGAATAGAGATGAGCAGGTTGAGCAGAATGAGAACGAGAAACAAATCCTGAGAGAAATCCTGACTCTGGATTTATCAGATTGCATTTTCAGATAATTTTTTTCAAATTTTTTCAAATGTTTTCAAATCAAATAAATCCAAGCATAAGGAGTGCATATTTTTACTTGAATACATATTTTCAAAATTATGTATGATGGTTATTTTGAAATAAAAAGAGTGAAATATGACAAAAAAGAAAGAAACAAAGAATACTGGAATAAGTAAGGAACTGATTAAGAATTAAGGATTTATTTTCACTTTGAATTCCTGTGCTGATACTATACTGAGTTTTTAGTATTAATTTTAAGCACAGAAAAGTGGTGAGTGATGGAACAGTTTCTATGATGAAAAAAAATCTGATGATGACCACAATACATTCAACTTGGTTTGACCAATCTTCAATCATATTCATTTAAACACTTTTTAAGTTAAGAGAGCCAGTTGGGGCTCTTCTATAAACAGCACATCTACTTGAGTTAAATATTTTTCAGCCTTTTCCCTGCTGCTGCTGGTCATTTTCAAAGCCTTCCTGTCAAAGCTTCTCCACATGGCGGTAATGACACCCTGACAATATGTTGAAGCGAGCGAGGCAGCGCTTGTCATTCTACCTTCTTACCCTGTCACTGTTGTTGCAATGAGCACGGCTAGCCTCTGGTAAATATCCTTGTTGTAGCCTTGAACCGTGAATGCAAGCAGCAGTTACCAAGGTGCTTTGAGGCACTGAAGGGAACAGAATGGGCTTATCATTTACCCAGACATGAGGTGTTTGGCTAGGTTACTATTTTTAGCGTATAAATCACCGCCCTGATTCCTCTTGGCCATTCTCTAAGCTGCTGAGTGCTGAGAAGATGGGCGGGTTGCCACTGCAGCCCACTAGGGGTTTTCCTTGCCGTGCGCTATCTGTTAATATATCTCTGTTAGCAGAACTACAGATAACAGTTGACATGTCAATGCCTCAGATTTCTCCAGTTTCCTATTTTTATTTATTTATTTTTTATTCTTTGGGCTAAGTCGTCTTTTCAACCGAGTTTGTATAAAGGCATGGATCCTGCCGAGGTGCTTTTCTTGTTAGAGCAGCACTAACTGGCCTTTAACACTGCTGATCATGTTTCTGAAAAGGCTGAAAAAAAAAAAATTGGACGGCTATTACTGGCAGAGTTCATGAGCTAATGTATTAGAGAAGCTGATTCTTCTTACTGAGTCTTGGCGACCGCTCACAACCTGTAGCCTCTAAATGCTGTCCCTGGGTGAGGCTATTCACAGATGTGCGTGCAAGTCCAAAGCTAAGCCAGTGACACTCAGAGAAGCACATCTCTGTCCCCTCAGTGCTGTGAGGTCTTTCATTATTATCTCTTAAAATGTACAGTTATGGAGTCCTGGATGTCAAAGAACAGCTTGCAGCTGAATCAGGATGAGGTTGAAGAAACTCACATATTTACTGTGGTCACTAATGGGATATGTCCATAGAAACTGAACTGACAGAACCGGCGTGGGCTTTTGTGGGCCCTTTGATTCAAGGCCAATCAAAGCATTTCTGGGTGGTTCACCTTGCCAAGGCAACAGCTGTAGCGTTCACTGCGTTGGAAGAAGAGTTTGTTTGAATAACTTTACAGAAACATCCTTTTGTGACAAACAGCACCAGGCTGTTCGGTGGATCTCTCCATTATGGTGTAGTAAATACGACCTCCTGTTTTTTGAGTACTAAATTGACATCTGGTAGTTAAGAAATGATCTTAAGATCCCTCTTTGAATTCCCAAGTCAATTACCAAGCCAAAAGAACATTTTTTAATTGAAGAATTGTTACTGTCTTTTATCTTTTTGCTGTAAACGTCAATGGAGTCTGCCACAGCCATAGCAGATTTCCAACTTTTTAGTGCACGGATTCAATCCTGCTGCTGCACTGTTGAGTCACACCCAAGAGGAGCCAACTAGCCAAACACAATTTCAAATGGTGCTGGCTGCTGGCTGACTGCATAAATTCGGAAAAAAGCTCTGGTGACACACTTGGGCATACAAACGCTTCAAAGTCCATAAAAAACTTAAAATGTGAGGACTTTGTGGTAGAACTTAAGTTGGTGTGTTATTTGCAACCATGTGAGAAAATATAGCTTAGGTGATGATGATGACACCCAGTGTGTTCCCAATAACAGCATCCTAATCAGTGAAACACCCACTGAGGCAGGCGGCCCCTACGAACCCCCTGCTTCTAATCAGACCTATTTTTTTGTGTGTGCACCAGTGCGGATACACACATATATATACACAGAGACAGACATACACATGTTCAAGCACAATGAGGCAAACCTATAAATTGCCTTAGTAACTTCAGAGGAATATTTTTATGGCCAACAGTGGGTCGGGATGTTGTTAGCCGATTTGTAATCAAGAGCAAACTTGAAGGGCAGTCATTGCGCATAATGATGATTGCACAAGGAGATAAAAAGCTCCACAGCAGTCCAAGACTCAAAAACAAAATTTCAAGAACACACAGCAGGACTATTATTATACTGGCGTGGCGTACAAGTGGACCATTCAGAGGAAAACTCAAATAGCACAGCATGAAACATGGAGTGGACACGGTTCATAGCTCCGAGACCTCAGAGCCCTTTGAATAAAATCTCTGAGCTTGGGGTTTTCATGGCTGTAAAATACCGAGTTCTCAGTTAACACGTGAACTCATGCATGTAAACACAGGTGAAAAGTGGGAGCTGATGAGATGTATTCATGTGCTTACTGCTGGATTATTAGCATAGCCAAGCAGTAAACACATGCTCTGAGTGACACCCACGGGGTCAGGAGAGGATCTGGGGGTCTGTCACGGCTGTCACGCTGGCTGGAGGCTGTCTGCTCTGTTTGCCACCAACTATGCCAACCTTTCCGCTGGCAGAGTAACAGGTAGGGGAAAAAAAGGGGGGAAAAATTAAAAAAGAAGACCTGCTGGCTCATTTGGTCACGTCGCAGATGTCAAAAGCCAGAATAAATTGGCTTATCAGACGCAGGCCATCTGTCAGGTGTTTAATAATTAAAAGAACTTCACAAGACATGTTCCAAAAAGTTATCTAATAGCCAAAGTCTAGGCAGAGTCTTATTTCACTGTAATGAACAGGCTGACAGGGGCAGCATGGCCTGGCCGTTCATCTCCACTCTGTGGTCTTTGTTTTCTGCGGCTTGCTTTCTAAAATTCCTTATAAATGTTAACTTTGGTGTGTGCAATCACAGTGAAGCACTGGTGGGTCTGTATGTGTATGTGTCTCTCAGGGGATCTGATTATGGGCTGAAGGAATAAACACTTCAGTTCCTAAAGGTTTCGTCTTCTTCAGCACACCAAGACGTCGAGCAGCCCAGGCGCCCGGCAAACATACTGCCTGGTGTGAGGAGAATCCTGTGCACAAAAGGCCTTTTACAAAAACAACCCAGGGGGACCGGAACGGAACGGTGGAGGGAAAGATTGTGTTGTGTGTTTATTTTTTGTGTGCAGACTCAGATTAAGCGCTCCTCCTTGCAGGCCAGCTAAACTCTTTTCAAATCTTTCCATACATGTGGGCCCTGAATATCAGTGAGGTTTTATGGTGGTTTTTACATCCATTTGTTCTGGTGTTAGCACTTGGGGAACCCACCCAAGGCAGTTAACAAGTAAATCCAAGTAAATATTTTCTTTACCATCATCTGCTCTGATGTTTAAGGCTGTACTCGACACACAATTTCCAGACTCAAAGGCCCGAGTCGGCCTTTCATTATGACTAATTGCTCCCCCACAGCCCACCCCCTTGCTCTGAGGACAGTACGCACAGTATCTGTTTGGCTGCTTTCACCAGCATTTCTAGCGGTTCTCTTTTTTCCTCCACAAGCTCAGCGGGCAACATCAGCTTTTGTTTGCCAGTCCAACTAGATTTCACACACTTGTTTGTGACATAGGCTACCTGTTTTCATGTTCATTACGGGCAGAGTGGCTGACAATTAAGCAGTTATGTCCTGTGACAGTAACCCCAGAGGAGTGCCCATGGGCTTCAGTGGAGTCCTGTGCCAGTGAATTAAGCCAATTGCAATATGTCCCTGGTGCATTTTTAAGAGAATGTTTCTTGTGTTATTGTCATATTGCAATGTCCAGTAACTATCTAACAAAAACAAAAAAAAAAACAGGAAAAAAAGACTCATTAACTCCACCGTCTGAGTTGACTGTGGAGGTCTACGACTGATGATATGACTCGGCGACTTTCAGGGGGCAGCCCTAGTGCTGTGTGCTCTTCTGATATGAGCTGAATACATAGGAAAAATGCTTGAGTAGGTAGCTCATTTGTAATTAGCTGTACATCATATTTACTTCACAAATCTAGCAATGATGAGGAGGGTGTATCATGTTCAGTCAATGTTCCAGTAGCGCATTAGCAAATTCTAGTCTTAGTGGCTTATACTTGAGTAAGAGATTTAAGTGCCTGAAAAAATATGAGATACTGGATGAAATGTCAGCAAGAATCCAGCCCCCACACTGCTGAGCTAAACTGCCAACCTTTGGAAAACACTGCAAGGTGATTGGCAGCAAATCCTACACAACTGACGTTTGCCCTGTAAATTGCTTTTTCTCTGCCTGTTGCACTGAAGGTCTACCTGTAGTTAAATAACGTATACGAGCGCACAAAACTGTGCAGAATATGCTTTTGTGTGTATGTGGACGGCATGTAACCCACCTGAGATACGAAGGGAGAGGAAGAGATGCTGACTCGCTGGCAGTTCTCCTGTTTTATGAGCTATATTGGAGTTTGGACTTCAAATTTGAGAAGACCTATAGGGCCGGTTCAGGTTCAGGTCTTACTTTTTTTGTGTGAGGAAATGCATGACAGCTATCGCATGCGTGCGTTTTGGAAGAAAGTTTAAATAAACTGTATATTCTATCACAAAGGTATGACTTCACTCTGAACTAATTCAACTAAGAGCGCCAGATGAAAAGGCTAATTTTGCCATGAGTCACAATAGAGATCAAACAAGTCAGCCTACGCGTCCACATATTTGAAAATAAAATGGTCAGCATGAATGAAAGCCAGTGAAAAATAAGCAAACCCATGCAAATCAAGATTAAAATCTGAAAGGAAGCAATGCTCTCGGGCGTAGTGAAGTACACTGGGTGCATGAACACAAAGAAGATCAGAGCCACTGACTTCATGCAGTTTCACGAGGAACGCTGGTCTTGACTGTCACTACATGAGGAAAGATAAGATGCTAATAACTACTTCTATTAATAGTCATAGTTTGGGTGCATAGATTTTTGGGTTGGCCGTGATGTAAATATTTGTCTGACATGCAAACAGACCAAGAGGGTAGATTTGATATTTTAAGTGCAAAAAAAGTGTGGGAAGGCAAGTTAAGACAACAGACAGGAGTGTAAAATTAGAGCGGGACAGAGCGGGTCAGGGGCTGAGAGAAAAGAGACGAACCAGCTCGATACACAGGAAGGAGAAAAGGTTAGTTGATCCACAAAAAGTTTGGATTGCACTGATATGGGAAATAAATCTTTGTGAGTCATGAGTCTCTGGCATGCTACACTTATGCTTTCCCTCTTGATTTCACTCTCTCTCTCTCTCTCTCTCTCTCCCTCTACATGGACATCCCACTCTCTTTCGCTCTCGCTTCCTACTCCATTTCCAGTAATTTCCTCTGCTTCAATTTTCCTCCAATTTCTCCATCATTCTATTTCCAAAGTCATCATTATGTTCATCTTTTTCCGTCCCCTCTGTGTTTCACTCACTACCACCCCGTGCTCTCTATCTTTATCCATTTACCTCCCTCTGTCTCACTTATTACGCAATTCTTTCACCCCAACTTCCTTTCTTTTCCCACTGGCTATATTTTTGCTTTTTTTTCTTCTTCTCTTTTCATTCCCATCCCCTGTCAATTCTTTCCATTTCAGCATCCATCCATCCATCCCTCTGTCTATTAACCTCTGAGTGATGTCAGGTATGGCAGGTGCTACTTGAAGAGAACAAAAAATGTTACTGCTTGTCAAAACGTGCGAATCCGGTTCGAGTGACTCGGTTATCTTGCAGATGCACGTGTCAGATAGATGATGCTTCACTGAATTTAGCCTCATATCCTTGAAATTACAATCTAGCCTTTCAGTCTGGATGCCACATTCACATGCGACAACCTGGATATTGTGTCATTTTAAAATGGTAACATACCCACCATGTTAATTGGAAATAATGGAGAGAAATCAATAAAAAAAAAAGTTATTTCAGACCTTATCATAGGCCCCGTTTTATTTAATTGCATTTATTGGTTTATTTAAAACAGACACAGTGTACAATAAATGTATTGCACCAGACACAGCACAATTCTAATTTCGATCTGTTGTCCCGGGACATTTATACAATGCATATATAACGACAGATAAGATAAAGATGATAATTCCACATGACACTAATAATTGCACCTGTGGGACACATACATTCAGAGAAGCATTATCAGACTGTAAAGACAGCATGACTGTCTGCCTTTCAGCCATTTTTGACATTAGTTTTTAACTCTTACATTTGTAGGGATGGCATTCCACTGTTTTGTTGCTACAACTCCAGTCCATGGAGTCGGTCTACACCACTCAGGCAGCTTTAATTACTTTTTGAAGCATCTATTCCTGTATTCTTTTAAATGAGAGACTCAGAGAAGAACTAGCTGTAATTAGCGTCTCATCCACTTTGCACTTGCCAGGTGTAAATACTGTTTGTAAAAATCAACTGCTGGCAGAAATAAGAGTGCAACACCGTCAGCTTAATTTCAAGACTTAGGTAACAGAAGTGCAAATTTACTAATCAGGATATTCAAGGTGTACGTGATCCATCTTAGAGTAATATTCAACAGCATTTGTAGAAAAATAAATTTCTTTTTTTTTTTTTTTTTTTTTTGCTGCTGTTGTGATTGCTATGTAACACAAGAGCGATTCAGCCTGTATCTTCAATCTTCCACCTTGTGACGATCAATGTTCAGTCATCCTTACCATGTTCTAGAGCTGTGCTTTTAATATGAATTTATCGTGTATTTATTGCGTATTAATCTTCTTTGTGCCCCCACACCCACAAATTAAAGCAAAAATCCTTGTCTGTCCTCCCTAAAGGGCAGTGAGGTAGAGAATACACACAGATCAGCTCAGATCAGAATAATTAGCAGAGCAAACATATAACTACTGGTTTGGACCCTTGTTGCTTCTTCATATGAGCATACCACTGTATATAATTCATGAGCATTTTAATAAGTGACTACCAGAGAGCTACATTAGAGCTAATGCATGCTTTTGATTTATTAATGAAGTGATTATTCAGTTATCAGCATCTAGAGATAATGAGCAGCTAACTAAAAAATGTTGTAGTTAGTAGTTATTCCGAAGCTAATTAACATAATTACACAACTAGTGAACCTTAATGTGAAGAATGAAATTCACTTGCACTGGGCGTCCTGTGCCTGTTGGTGCATAGTATCTCGAAACAAGACAGAATATGGCAAATCCCTCCAATAGCATCCATCTTTTTTTTTTTTTTTTTAAGAAATGAGTGTGAAGATCATTTTGAAACAGAAGAATCTATCTCTTCCGGCAGATTTATTCCCATGATCTAAGAAAAATTAGGTTTTAATACGAAATACAGGCATAAATGATTTGTTAAGATGGGTAGTTTTTGAAGTGCACTGGCAGGCAACGGTGAAGCCAAGCTGCCAACCTCTGGGCGTCTTAATACAGAGTTGATCCAGGGTCAAGAGCCGGTCCAGCTCTCCCATCAGCTGGTCATTAGTAGTACTTAGCATCATTTGGAACAGGATTCACTACCAGACACTTGCTGTAAACAAACCTCTGAGAGACTTTGTGGAATTCCTGCTGGACTGTGTATGTGTGTATGTGTGTATGTGTGTGCGTGTGTGTGTGCATGTGTGCAGGAGGTCAAGGAGGTTAGAGTTCTGGTTAACTGTAACTTGTCCTGTCGAGAACTGAGAAAACAGCATGACGAGAGCGCTGTTGAGCCTCGAGTCATCACAGTTAAAGGAAAAAGGCCCCTCTCAGATGCGGATGAATTTATGTCATGTTCAGCACGTTCCAGGAATTGGTTCGTGATTAAAATCAGATTTTAATCGCATGCTGTGTGGAGGCGTACGCCAAACAAAACAAACAGATTCACTGTGGGTTCCCTTTTCACGTGTGCCATTTTTACAGAGAACAAAAAGAATACACAATATCTTAGAAGGACACTATCAGAGCAAAGCGCAAAGCTAAAGAGGAATACAGCAGGTGCATTGCAGTGATATCAAAAGACATACAAAAATAGGATTCACAACTATAAAACTACTCAAACTGACTGAACAGTTAGAGTTTTTTTACTCCAAAATATTGATACTGGTATCGGCCCCCAGAAATCCAGTGACAGTCGAGCTCTTATTCTGAAGTATATGTGATATTTCTTTTTTTATTATTATTATAGTATGGGCAAGGACAACCACTTCTTTCTCTCTCTTTCTTTCTTCCTCTCTCTCTCTCTCACTCTCTTTCTCTTACTCTCTGTCTCTCTCTCTCTCTCTCTCTCACACACACACACACACATACACACACACACTTGGCATCATAACAGAGCTAGAATCCTGGGATGAAGAGGAAGCTGCAGTAATGGCCTGCTTCGCAACGGAAACATAAATAAGAAGCTAAAAATATGTGTGTGCGTGTGTGTGCGCGCGCGTATGTGTGAGTGTGTGTGTGTGTGTGTTGGTCCGGTTGAAATTGCTCACTAATTTGAATTGTGTTGCACTGCATGTTGAACCAAAACCTTGATCCACTGTTCAGCAGAAGTGAATCAGCAAAGATTAAATTAACCCACTGGACCTGAACTGAAACATTATGAGGTGACATATTTCTGTGTAAGTAAATTTCTAAGTCCTTTCCACCCTCTCTCTCTCTTTTTCTCTCTCCTGTCACAGTTTCTCTTAGTCTATGCACTCATCTCTTCCTGATCCACAACAGCTTTCTACTTATTTAAGAGGCTGCTTTGTGTTTTCAAGGCTGGCTTGCCCTAAACACAAAGTACAAGTTAAGTTGGAAAGTCCCAGCAAGAGCCTTTTCATTCCACCATGTAGGTAATATTGAATAAATCAGAAAATACACCAAGTCTTCATTAGTCTTCAAGCTTCTTTTAATCAGTACTGCTGCCTTTGTGTGTGTGTGTGTGTGTGTGTGTGTGTGCATGAAGAAAAGACTGTGCCGTGTGCAGGAAATACACACAGACTGCAGCCACTATCGAGTTAGGAGCCTTGCAAATAGTTTTTCAGGAACTGTCAGCGTTAACGGGCCAAAAGGATTAAAACACAGGAGAATATCCAAGAGTGAAAATAAGCTGCAGAGATGTGAGTTTTGTCGGCAACAGTCCCCATTTCATGTGCCAGTCCAAAGGGAGATGTTTCTCCAGGAAGTGATTCAGCAGCTCCCAGCACACTCCCACACACACACGCACACACACACACACACACACACACACACACACACACACACACACACACACACACAAATGCATGCAAGCGCTCACACACTCACATCAGCATCCTCGCCCGTCCCTCCAGCAAAGCCTTGATTAAGCCCCTTTTTAGACAGGCATGTCACAGGCCATTAGCAAGATGAGCTCAAGATCCGTTAGTGTTCATTAGGACCCCACAGTGAGCAAACATCATCAGCAGCCGGCCCAGTGGACGCTCCATCACCACATCATGCCTCAAAACTCAGCACCATCTCTGTGCATGTACCGCAGAGGACCGGTAATACATGTACCTTTCATTTTCAAGTAACTTACCATATACGTTATCTGTAACACATGCACTGTATGAATTCAAATATCACAGATCAGGTAAAATGGGCATAAAGCTGCAAAAAGATCATTTCTGTTTCTCCAAGAGTGACTTTCTGAGAATAAACATGATGTGACTCAATCCAAAATGAATATCCAAGCTGGAAGCACCAAAAATGAGGCATAAAAAAAATCTACATTCTGTGTTTGATTATTAACACAGAAGTGATTATGTTGTTTTGTTTTGTTTTGTCATGGTATTGCTAAAAAAAAAAAAAAAAAAAATCTCCAGTATGATTTCAGCCCTTGAGTGAATTAGTGCATCATGAGGCATTTTGAAACATGCTGCCAAAAGAAGCCATTTTCAGTGATTGATTTTAATGACAGCACAGGTTCAGCAGTACTCTATGTTTCCTATTGGCACCACTCTTAGCACACAAGACAAATATCTACAACAATCACTTTGAAAATGAAGAGATTAGGTCATACGCAGCGCTGAAATCTCGTGTAAATATAGCGCCAACATTAAAGTCGAGGCGGTAGCTCTAATCGTCTACAGCCGCTACCTGCACCGTTTTGGAAATCCCAGACCAAAATATCATCAGATATCAGTTCCATAACTTCCACAGCTGAAGCTTTTCCATGCCATGATGTCATACTGTGGAAACATTTCATATCTGATATGACATGTAAAACAGAGAGTTTATCTGAGAGATCTCATCCCACTTTACGTTCAATCAGGAAATCCACCTTAGATAAGATTCTTTAGAATTGTCGGTGAGAAATATGTGGGACAGCACTGCTGCTCAAACTCTGGCCATGGTAAGGACTCTTTCGAAATGAAATGAAATCACTCCAGTATGCATGTTATAATTAAAATCCATCCATCCATGGTTTCCACTATCACTTGGGTATCGAATTCAAATTCAAACCTCCCAATGATTTTCAAGGTTGTGTTTGGTGAAACTCAAGGACACAAATTGGCCTGTTTTGGGAGAAGACATGAAGAATGGTCAAAATTAGATGTCATAAAGTCCTCAATGTTATGACTGATTTTGTCAACTCAGGAAATTCTAGCGAAATTATTCATTTTCAAAACTGCTGCGGCATCAACATGCAACCCCATCGCAGGGTTTTCCTCGGGATGGGACGATGCTAGGACGGCGACAGTTGAGGCGTATTGGTGAATTTGGGTCACAAACTTCAGTCAAAACAGGCAGACAAACAAATACTTTCAAAACCATTCATTCATTTTCCAAAATCTTTAAGGCCTTATGATGTTTTCCTCAAATCCAGAAGCTGTAAAGGATTTTCACGACTCATGGGAAGTCCGTCCACCTCATTTTTTCATTAGTCCTGCATCTCACTACCATGCATCAAATCAGCCCCATTTTTTCCTGCTCCCATTTTAAGTGTCTATCCATCATAACTGTGGGTTAAATGAGCCTGTCAGCAGAACTGCTGCTGGGCAGAAAAAAAGGCTAGTGGCTCCATAATTAAGAAACTACATTGATCTTTGATGATGAAACCCATTCCTCTGCTCCGCTGTTCCCAGCAAGCACCCAAAATGCGGTCCCAGTGTACTGGTTTGATTTTGCTTCACTGGAAATGTATGGACCGTGGAGGTATTCAGCGACTACATGGAACTAATCACTGCGCTTGAAAAATTAATTTACGATGATTACAGGACTGTGACATTGAAATACCAGCCCCTCTTTATCAAAACCTGTCAGTCACTGCCAGTATTTGAGTCTAAATTGAAAAAAAAAAAACATCTCCATCATAGTTAAGGTGTTATGTGATTTTGTCTTTACATTTGTTTCATATTTTATTATTGTTACTACTATATATTTTTTTTATTCCCACTGGATGGATGTAAAGCCTAGAGGCAACGTTTGTCTCTTATATACACTTGTTTTTCTCACTTCCTTTGTGCTAATAAATAAACTAAAACTAAATTAAGACTTGTACGCACATAGCAAAAGAAAGCATTTGCCAGTATCCCTGTTTTCATGATTATAGACTGAATTTGTCTTCTTCCCTCTCGGCTACAACCAACAGTGTCCCTCCTGTCCTATAAAGAGCTGCCCCCTTGGTCTTGTTGTATTTCTCGTCTCCGTGTTGCTTTCATGCAATTCATCCAGTACTGAGAGTCGAGGCTTTGAGGGCTGGATGTAAATAAACAGATACCCGCAGCAATGAGATAACTTAAAAAAAAAAAAAAAGTGCAACTCATTAAACATGCCAATATCTTATTTGGACTGTGACATTAAAATGGCTAAACAAAGCTCTGATATCGTTGTTCGCCATATGTTTTAATACATAACACCAGCAATAATCTGAAAATGACTTTAATCAACACAGCCTAATTAAATTAAGCTGTTTACATGAGCCATGTTTCAGCCGCGGTGTTCTCATAATCCTGTTATGATGAAGGTATTGATGTACAGGTAACATTTTTCAGGATCTGGATGAACCTTCTGGGAAGATTTAACGAGCACACACACTCCTTCTCAGTGACACTCGCATCCAAATTCGTACCTCAGGGCTGTAACAACCACACTAGATAATAAAATCGCAATTTAAGAATTACATGCAAAGTTAAGGTTGTTTTTTCCCGAACAAAAAGGCTGGGGGGATTATAGTTGAAGTAAGTGTCGTGCTGTGTCACAGGAGCAATAACCTAATGTTTACACTGGACCGGCGGCCTTTTCATATTCACTGTCTTGGCAGCAGCAGTTCAAGACACAACCCAAACAGTTTAAATATTTTAGAGGGAAACAACCTCTTTGCTCACGCAGGCCTTTTGTAATAACTTGTCATGAAATGTGGCTATTGGCACTGGAGAGTGCTCGAGAGCGGCCTGTCGAGATTTATGGCGCAAATCCATAAACATTTCCGAGACGAAATAATAACCCCTCATGTTCTGTTTTTACCCTGCTGGTGTTGTCTGTCACAGAGCATGGGAACTCAAATGATTATTTAGTCTCCTGGGTCTCTGGTAAATTTCTGCAACAGAACATTGGGGTATTAGGAGCGCTTTGAATTAGAAATTATAATCAAAAGCACCCAACATGTAAAAGCAGACATGTGCTGGGCAGACAGCTTTATTTAGTTTTTCACATATTATCGCGCCTTACATTCAGACCTTTTTTTTTTTTTTTTTACTGTTGGGTTTATTACGACACTCATGATTTCCATATAGCTTTAATCCCATTTTGTCATTTCTTGTTCCTGTACTGTCTAAAAAACTTTACTTTAAGAATACTGCAGAAGGCTGACAAATTATGTACTCAGTATCACATCAGCAGGCAGATAAGGAAGTAGCTATTATTCAAAAATAAGAAAACTGTTTTCCAACCAGTTGCAGGTCCAGTGCATCTAATCAGCACAAGCGCTTTTTCCAAAGCAGTGCCTTTTACAGATAGAGTGTATCAACAGCATAGCAGGCATGCCTGATAATAACAAGGAGAATGGACCAACAATTTACACAATGCCTTGTCTTGTCTCATCTGCTCCATAATCAGGAAATGATATCTCTTTTCCACTTCCGTCTCCTCCCACCACTCTCACTCTCGTCAGCTCTCTTCTGTGCTCTCATCTGCTTTCCAGTCCATCAGTAAATTGTAATAATGAGTAATGGCTCACTTTTTCCTCCTTTGAGGATTTTCATCTACTTTTTGGGTTTCTCATCAAACACCCTCACTGTGCAACAGGTGTTTATGCTGATTGCAGCTGGCATGCTTCACACATTGTGCATTCATGCAGCAGGGGACTACACTCCGGGTTTGAAGACAACGTTTCAAAACCTATAATTGAGGGGGTGGCTCTTCCACACCGGCTCATTTATACCAATGAGTACAGCGGGGTGAAAGAGGCCGAAATTCATTAGACACACTATATGAGCAGAACACATTCCCTTATTCCCTTTGAAAGGACATTAGTAGCTGTTATATGTCACCTTTCAGCGCCCACTCCACTGGCTGCTCCTCCGGCTATCAGTCATTGAGATTATTCTATGTGACACATATCGCAGTGTGCAGTCGCAGGTGCATGTCTTGTGTGTTTGCAGGCATGCGTCCGATCTGACCCCATTTGGCTAAAACCGCATACCCTGACGGGGCTCCGCAGGACATGTCAACACTCACACACCAAAATAAAATCAGTGCACTAAGCACAAATATGCAGCATCAGATTTCCTTGCGACCATGCTTCCTTAGAAGCAGTGTTTGTGCCAGAGCTCGCGTCGGGGTGTGTGCTAAAAGCATACGCTGGTATT
>OMLB01018524.1:36107-64171 GCA_900302555.1 Myripristis jacobus | reverse complement strand
CACACCTACTCCAGCATGCAAGCACACACAAAAACACACACTCTCTCTCTCTCTCACACACACACACACACACACAGAGACACACACACACAGATATACGCACATCAAACCTCTCAGTTTCATCTCCAGAGCCCCTGTAGTGAAACGGGAAGCCCTTGCATTATTGATGGTGCTTGTTCTGTAAAGCACTGAACTCGCTTACACTGCTGGCAACGTAACACCCGGCAGTCAAATGGAAACATTTTGTTACAATAATTGCTCTAATCAGGCTAATTGATACTAAGATATTATGTTCTACATGCACTCCAACACATCAATTACAGGGAATAATCAGCTTAAATAAATAGTTTACCCACAAAGGGAAACTTAAATCATTATCTACACTTGCTCATGTCAGCTATAACACTGCTTAAGTTCATGTTTCTATTTAACACAAAGCGAGTTTACTTGTGCAGCTTTCTTTCAGCCTTCTTTAAAACAACTGGGGCAAATGAGGATCATCTTTAGAGCTCCAAAAAGGGCAAAAAAAATACCATAAAGTTAGTCCAAACTCCATAATCCAAGTGATCTGGAGACAAAGCTAACATCATCTAACATGAGAGTGAGTAAATCATTTTCATTTTTTGGGTGAGCTATTCCTTTAGGACAATATTTTGATCGCTACGGTTACATGGTTTGAAGTAATAGGATTTCACTGTCAACCCATTTTTACATGGATTTATTTAATAATCAGATTAAAGGCCCCAAAGAACCACTGTAAGAATTACATTTCCCAGCAGTGGCTCCTTGCTTTTCCATTCCACTGTTCCATGTTGTTTGCTACATAAATCAAATATCCTGGTTACTGCATCTGGTGACCTTTGACATGTACCATTTGAAAAAGCCCAAAAAACAAATCTGACTGAGGAATTCAAATCCCCCAACAAATGGAAAGATGAGGCACAAAGCTACATGTGTTCGCCAGGCTCTGCTTACTTTGATCATGATCTTTCCCCCCGATTAAGATAATCACATTAAGGCATTTACATAACAATTTCAAGAGTCTGAGTTTTGCCTTAATAGGGTTAAGATGAAATTATTAGTATGCCTGTAAACATACTCATAGAGACCAAGGGCAAGTTGCGCCAGCAGTGCTAATGTCAGAGCTTAACCCAGTTGCACTATCAGTGGCTAAAAAGTTGCAGCTTACACATAACAAAATATCAGTGTTGCACCACAAATCATAGTTGAAAGGAAACCCTGTGTATTAATACATATTTGAGCGAGCTCTTGAACAGGAATAGTGCTTGCAATGGCATTGATTTGATGTTATCAATGAGCTTATTTAACATTTATGCCTGGGAGAAGGCATAATGACCTCAGGCTGCAGCAGAAAATGGACAGTAATGGTGAACTTTCCCCCAAGTCTACAAATCTGTGTCCCATTTTGTTATTCTGCAGCTGGCTCTATGCAACATTTAATAAGTGACCACAGACAGTACATAGTCACAAATCCAGTGTGTGTAGAGTGGTACAAAGGGTTTGACTTGCCCTATGCCAACCGGCCAGTGCATCAACAGCTGTGTGCACATGCCGGCGGTTGCCAACATGCAAATATGAACAGACAAAAGTATTACAGTGACAGTGTAAAGTCTTGAAACTGCAACTGTTGCAAGTAGAAAAACTATCCCTGAATCGCAAGTGAAACAGATACCCGTTCAGTATTGGTTCCTTTTTACAAATTTGAAGGATACTAATTAGATGAACCTACGCAGATGTAATATTTTGTGATTACACATTACTTTATGGAGACAGCTGCATTTTACTGAGTCTTGTCTGAAGAAGACAGGGTGCAACAAAATTTAGTTGCTAGTTAGCTACAAACGTACAAACTGAGTTAGTTACAAACTAACCAGCAGCTACTAGTGCTTATGTTTTAACTTTGCATTATCCAATTTAAAGTACGAAAGTAAAAACTACTGGTGCAACCCGGCTCAGATGAATAAAAAGTGTTCTCCCCTTCCTCAACAAAAACCCCCTTGAACTAAATCCGCCATGCAGCTGCACCGCTGGTTCTGTTCCATGGAAGTGCAAGCACAAGACTACAGATGTACAGGATAATTCTCACTTATGAGTAATGTACATGGTATGTGTAGCCTCTATCCTCCCTCTGGAACAACTCCCAATGGCTGTTGTTGTAAAAAGAACGCTGTGTTCAAAGTAAACTTGTCCAATTAAATCAAGGCTAACTGCAGGCGCCTCCTAAATTATGAGTGTGCATGTAAATGCACCCACAGAGAGCAGTAACAGAATGGTTAGAGTAGGAAGCCTGTGACCAGATGGACACCAGGTCTAAACCCCAGGCTGTGTAGGGTGCAGATGTATACCAAGTTGCCAGATTTATTCGGAGGTGCACACTTTTCTTTCTTCCAGTAGGGGAGTTATAAAACACAGATATGAGTCATAAAATGCAGGTAGGCCAGATATTACAGTTCTGCAGGATATTTGCTGGCCATGGGAGTTATTGCCTTCCTGGATTGCACGCCCGGGAGGCAGTAAGCCATGTAATATGTGTGGTTGCCCGTAGCAACAGTATTGCTAGCAGCACAAACATGTATATTAAAAAGACTATTTCAGCGACATCAACTCTTGATTTGGCAAGAGATGTAAAACTGTTGCATATTTTAAAAGGAAAGGATCTAGTTTGAGATGAACATTGCAGTTTACAATTGTAGGCTCATAAAATCATGCAGGACGCCTGCCTGCAGAGGGCCACTTTAACACTTTGGAGCCTGAAGTGAGGGATTCCTATACACACAGTTGGACATACATTTATAGTTTAATATACATTCATTCTGTCTTAACTATTGCACAATCTGTATATTTCCATATTGTTAGATGTTTATATTTTTACTGTATATAGTCTTTATTGTATATATTTTGCATTTATTCTATTTAATCTATCTGCTGTATATTGTACAGTGTGTTTTTTTTTGTGTTTTTTACTGATGCTGCTGTAACATAACAATTTCCCAGTTTGGGATCAATAAAGTAAATCTATCTATCTATCTATCTATCTATCTATATACTCATTAGCTTTTATTAGGCACTGTTTACTAGTTAGATCAGGATTTGTAGGGCTTCATCTTTTTGTCTCAATGTGTGTACAATAAGACTGAAATGAGGTCTGCTTGTGCACAGCAGAAATACAGGGAAGAGTGGGACATTTAAGCACGGAGACAGAAATAGCACCATGCAGGGCAGAACCTTGACAGCCAAAAAGGACATGCTTCAAATGTTTCAATAAAAAAGGATTTTTATTTCTCTTGTATGCTATATCTCGAGCAGGTTTCACATCTCGTTATTGGACCCAAACTGCACTCAAACTCTCATACTGCACCAATGAATGAATGGATTAACAGTAGATTAATTCACCAGGGCACATTTCATGCATTCTTTGTGACACAGAGCTGAATAATGGGGGTCAATGGTCTCCCATTAACGTTAAGCCTGATGTTCCTGCACCACTCTGAACCCAGTACCGTTTGAGAATAGCTATTTTCTGCTGCTACGGCTTCCGTGTCATCCGTGGCGTGCTCTATTATAAGAGTCTGGGTTGATGATCCTGAATGACACACTGACATATCTCCAGTTACAAAGGCCAAGCTGCGCTGCTGTCAGCCTGCGCGTGCCCTGCAGGCAAGGCGGCATGCAAATGCAGTTTCACACTTAGCACACAGGCAAGCTGATGGCACATAGTTGATACCAGCAGCAAAGGAAGAGGCGAAAGTGAGACCTCAGTGAACAGTTTAACACAAGAGATCATTTTGAGAGGCTGCAAGTGTGAGTGCTGCTCTTGATGCTCATTGGAGAATTTTTTTAATGAGTATACTTCGTGCAACACAAAAACTACACCGTTGCAGGATCCCAGGTGCAACTGTAATTGGAACATTACTTCCGGAGGGGCTGATCTGACAGCAAGCTAAGTGATTGACATGATTTTTTTCTCTCTCTGATATGCTGATTAAGTTATCCAACACAAGCCTGAGGAAGACCAGGATACTCCATCGTTAATGGACGACAGAGACACGATCGGGAACACTTGTAACTGTCACCAGTGCAGGACTGCTGGCAAAAACCCCCTTGACAGTTGACTGATTATAGCTTGTGAGGGCAACTTTTTAAGTGAAAAAAAAATCTGAAAGAGTTCAAACAGAGCCCACCTGACATTCTCGTCTAAGTCACTCCCTCCCACAGGCATGCTTTTGAGTGTGGCTCTGATGCCACTGATGTAGTAACAAAGTAGGAACTGGCAAGCCCTAGTTATGGTAAGCTAAGCTAAATTACTGTAGCTAAGGTAGGCAAGGCACAGTTTTTTCAGTGAGGGCCGGCGAGCATGTGTGGCAATGGTGCACGTGTGTGTGAGTGTGTGTGTGCACAAGATGTGATTGCAACGCTTCCTTGACATGATTCGTTGTTTGCTTCATCCCGACTGGATTTTCACAGATGAGATTCCAGCCCCAGGAGCAGCCCGGAGGACAGGATTTTTTTCTCAGTGCATTTAGTTTGGACTGGACCCTCTGTGTACAGCTAATTTGTGATCTGTCAAATTTATGGCAAAACATGCATCTTGAGTTTCTTTTTGCTCTTATGCAGCAACAAGTGAGTATGAGTCCTACATACCTTGATGAATTCAGACAGTTGCATTCAGACAGTTGCAAGAAACCAGCTCAGCCCTGCTAAGGCAGATGCAGGTATGTGGATCTTGGCCATCAGCCATATATTTCCCATCTGTCTCTGGGTCAGATCAGGTCAGCGCTAACAACATGGACACCAGCCAATCACAAGCTTTTCTCTGAACTCAGTCTCGGGTGATTTTAGAGAGTGATACCATGGGCTCCATACGATAACCATCAATGGATTTTGGAAAGAAAATGTAACTGTTTGCTATTACAGAGATCGAATAATTTACAGTACGGTTTCTGCTTGTTCAGGCAATAGAGCTGGTGACTCACCAAGGGTAACAGTAAATCACATTTTTGTAAAAGCATCCCAAGGTGCTTGAAGAAGTGCCCAGTGACTCGACTGAACACACTGACATTTGCATTGAGGAGAATAAACTCAATAAGCCACCTGCTGCTGCTGCTGCTGCTGCTGCTGTGATTCAACCATGACCTGTCTGAATTTTACATTTGAATAGCTTTTTTGGATCGCTCCTACCCGTGTGAAAGATTAGAGTTCTTCTGTAGAGAACTTTTCAATGGAGACACTACAACACATGGCAAAATTAGATTTTGTCATGCTTTGAATTCATTCACTATTAGGTTATTGAAGTCAGCCTGCTATGTTGAAAATTGATGTATCGTGCCTCCAATATCAGTTCAAGAAGAAGTTTAAAGCTATGTGAGCCATCTACTAATTGTGCAAAATTGCTATTCTAAAGCTCAGGCCATGTTGTCTGGGCTCCTCCTGAAGTCTGAACAGCACAACACTGCAGCTCTAGGTGCTTAAAAAAAGTAATTCCCATCAGAAGAGGAGCAAGCCTCATATTTCCTCCGCCCCTTCTTCCAGTTTATAATAAGACATCGATGTATGGCAGTGCTGCAGCTGAGTCACTTGGAAGAGCAACAGTGTGCTCAGAAACAGGCAGGCCCTGTTGATACTACTGCATATGGATGCTGCGAGGTATTTAAATGTAATGACAGGAAAGAGAGAACCTCAGCAGCAAGCATATGAGAGGTAACAGCTGCGGTTTGGTTACTTACGTCTGTGTCAGGCCCCTTGTCCGCCCCGGGGCAGGAGAACGTAACGAACTCATGGCACCTCTTGTGGACCACAAAACAGCAAACTGCAAGAGAGGAGATGGAAGAGGAGAGTGGAAAGAGAGTGCAGAGGAGATTCAGAGGGAGAGATAAAGATATACACCGAGACAGAAGAAAGATTGGGAAAGGGGGAGAGAGAGAGAGAGAGAGAGATGGTTAAAATAGTGTATTTTGATGTTTCTGTTTGACAAGTAGACAGACAGGAGAGAGAGCGATACTAAAAGTGAGAGAGGACTAAGAAAAAAGGAACCGATGTCTGGGCTAGGCTCCTTATCATGTGTCCAGATGGCCGGTCCTGCCTGCAGGCTGACTGCTCTTATAGCACAGAACAGTGCCACCTCCTCCTCACTGAATTGACAGGATCTAAAGCAGACCTGCACCAAGCAGACACACACACAAACACACAGTGCGCGTGCATGTGCAAACACCAGCACACGCGTATTCACACTCATACTGTATGTACAAATATATCACACATCACCACAATCATGTGCATCCACTAACAAACAGCACACATTTACCACTGAACTCGCATACACACACAGAGCATGCAGTGTAATTCTCATGGCTCAAGTGCCAGGTCACTGGACGCGCTGTAGTTTGCAGCACACAGCGAGCGGAGGAAGGCGCCTGCACCCGACTCTCAGTCTCTGGCTAACGCCAAGGGGAGAGATGGGGGAGGCCGCTAATAATAAATAATGGATACATGCTCTCATTGTTATGTTTTTGTATGTCTAGGCTGATAGTTGCTGGCAATGGATGTGTCTTGGTAAGTGCAGCTTCTCCCACTCTTTCCCTTTTGGTACACAAGCATGCCCCTCCCTTTTTTCCTCCTCCTCCCAGGGCTTGATATTTTCAAGGCCGACTCTCTTGCTGTGTGAGATGAGAGCGTTTGAACTGGTGGAGAGTTTTGATATGTCTTCACTTAGCGCAAAGTAACCCTGCGCAGACTCGATTAGCGGTTTGTGTTGCAAAAGTGATGTGATGTGATCATGATGCATTCTCATAGATTTTTCTATATTTTGCAACGTGTTTTTCAGTAGCAGAGTGAAGTGGTCTGCAGTGTCTCTGATGGACTCCCTCACATGCATCCACCGACAGATTTCTAGTCCACCCAACAAGCTACACTCCCAAGACAATGGAGTGTAATAATAATGACATATCAAAATGAAAACAATCAATATACTGTGCATACAATCATATGTGTCTTTTAAGCACAGATAAAGGATTTACTAATTACTTTTGTTTTTAGTTGTTGTCGTGGATGATTAGATATATTAGATATTTTTACCCTTTTCCATGTATTGTTAGGCTGTTCCTCAATTTTTTCGTCAATTAGATGCTGCTACACCCTGCACACTGCTCCTTTAAGAAGTACTTTTGTGGGAGGACCGCTCCTAATTACCTAAATCCAGGCCTGTTTAACAAGCCTGTGAGTAACAGCACTGCTGTTATCATCCTGATGATTAGTATTCATCAGTTATGAGCCCTGCTGTTTTGCTGTACATCGATCCACCTTCTGTTCATTAGAGCTGCCTCCCCGCAAAACATGAAATTATAAACAAAAGCCTGCTACTATGGAGTTTAACACTCTAATAGATATGTGAAATAATAGCTAAAAGCGTGTTTTTCAATTAGAGCTAAGTTACAGTGAGGAGTATCATGCAATTCAAGTTTGAATGACCTTAATAAGCAGAATTAATGAGTCAAGTTCAAGGGAAAAGGGGATAAATTCTGTCTTCTCACAATGGACATTATTGTGCTAGATTTGTTTGGAAAGAAATCTGTATATGGGCCCCATGTGTGGCATAAGATGACCGAATGTATCAAAAAAATCTGAAAATCTGACTTTGCCAAGCACATGTGAAAAAGTGTCTCCATATTCTGTAAAACGTCCGGCTTTTTGTTGCATGAAAACCTCCAATTTCCGCACCACCATCTCTCACCGGTGAGGCTAAAACTTGGTTTGTCTCTTCTTTCTTCTGTCCCTTTCCCTCAGCTCTTCCTCCCATGTCTCTCACTTTGGTACAGATTTTTCTCCCCGGCACCAGGCCAGCAAACAGGAGCTTAAGAAACATCTGTAGCCCTAAATAGAACTACTTGTCTGTATGGAACCTCGGATCAATATGGAGGGAAGGTTGGAGAAATGTCTTGGAGAAGGAGGCTTCGTTAACGGTACAATGTGGTGCAAAACACACTGTTCATGTTCACTCCATGTTTGATCAATTTGATTAAAAAGCAGTGTTTCCTGAGAGGATAGTCATTCTCTCATATCATTTAACAACTGAAATGCAATGCACAAACGCATATTTTGTGATTACTGACTGGTGTGGGTGCATTAAACCAGCATTTTGTGTGTGTGTGTGTGTGTGTATGATTGAACATAAAGCTACCTACACAGGTCTTTAAATATGGGTCTTTGGTCAAGGACAATGCTTGGATCAATACCAGTTATTCTGTTTGGATACCCCACGCTGTTACCAATAACTTTGGTGATATTTACCTTATTGAGTTTCCCATAATGGCTGTCACAGCATAAACAGCAGACCTGTAAAATTTGGCGGCTGAATGCACTGCAAATATCTGATTTATTGTTGGGTGCGAGTGATGTGTCACCACTTTTGACACTGTTTAGGAGCCTGCGGTGAGATCAATCAAGAACACCTCGGCTATCTTTAACATCTATTTATGTACAGGAGTCTTTCTTCGGAGCAAGCAGCAAGCAGCAACGCCGTGCCGAACAGAGCTCAACATATTCACACAACCAGCAAACCACGTTCTTTTACTGTTGGCCGCAGCTCACATCAACGGTGACTGTGAGTGTGGAGGAGAAAGGATTAAAACTCTTTTTCAGAAGCTCATACGTCTGCAGGCTGATCTCACAATGCACATACATCACATCCTCCACTATCTTCGAAAAGCTCCATTGAGGCGGACATGTGCTGACATGATGGTATTTGCATGCACTTTAATGATGGTAAATCAATACCACTGCCTCCAGTATGCACACACACACACACACACACACACACACACACACAAACACGCACACATCACTACAAGTCCACCCTCACTGATCTTTTCCCCCCAGGAGCTACTCTCCAGTCCACTCAATAACCAACATCAGACCATAAACCATAACTCACGCCACCACCCACCCACAAACCAGACAGGTCATCAGTCCCAGTGATTCATTAAAATAGCTCGATAATTCATACTAATGGCCATCAGTAGTCTAAGACAGCCAGGTCCACCCTAAAATATTATTCCAAATATCTCCATCACAAAGACTGGCTCCACATATCACAAATATTATCCCATATAGTGGGCTTACAGGTACAGTGACTGTGAATGCAGTATGTGTTGTTTTAAAGTGAGAATCAGCAAGATCCTTGTTTTTTGTGTTACTTTTTGGCAATAAAAGGTCATAGTTTTGCCACTCTCTGCAGACATAATAATAAAGATAAAGATAAAGATTTAAACTGCAGCTGGTAAACAGCGGCAAAACCTGCAATGCAATACAACAGAAAAAGAACCAGATCTGCATTGCTGCTCTGCAACCTGGAGCGCTTTTCACGTTTGGAGGGTAATGCCAACATTCATTCGACTTTTAGTTTAAAAGTAGCTACTTTCCTTTTTAGCACATTTGCCTTCCTCTGAGCGATTTCTGATGATGATGTTGAGTCGCTGCAGGTGGCGCTGTTGTCTTTGTCTGTTCCCCCATGGCGGCTAACCCTGCTTGTATGGCAACTACGATTAGTTCTTCCAAAGAGACCATTATTTCTGTTGCAGAAAACTTAAAACAAATCAGTTGCTGTGAACCAGAAGAAAGACGCGGTGTTTAGAACAGCAAATCAAAGCTTTCATACACTGGCTACAGATTAATTCACTAATGTATGGTATCAATCACCAATGCAGAACACCCAAATGTGCACTTATTCATATTAAAAAGTTTTGGGGTGTTGCGTTAAGTAAGCCAAAGTCTACAGCAGTGAACTCTGATGAACTGCATTTTCGGTGAGCAAAGGCCAGTTGGAGCTGTTGTCTCGGGTCTACTGTAACTATTTCATAGCATCCATTTTGAATTCTTCTTGAAGCATTAAGGGAGAAAGAGTGTGAATTCCTATTGCCCCATTGCGTCAACATTGAAGCCAATTGCACGAGCATGCAGGAGGGTGGGAGGCACCTGGAGGAGGTACTGAATCTCAAGTGGGAGGTAGAAGATGTATGAAAGTTACTTTCACAAACTTTAAGTCTGCTCTATTGTTCTGGACCTAAATGCATAGTGTGCTGTGCTTCTATTTATCTCCTCTCTCCCTAACTCTGTTGCCTGTCAACTCCAAGTTTGTTAGACACATCAGTCCCTACCAAGAACACTGCTGTCTGGACTGAATTGTTGGGGCAACTATTTTCTGTTACCTAGACACTATTGAAAAGTGTGTCGACCCGAGCTTCATGGAATGGGCACACTTGTTAAGAATGTGTGTGTGTGTGTGTGTGTGTGTGTGTGTGAGAGTGAGAGAGAGAGCAAGAGAAAGAGAGAGAGGGAGACAGAGAGAGACAGAGGGAGGTCAAGGGAGGCAGGGCTGAAAATGAAGAAGGTTGAAGCTCAGTCTCCATGGATACACTTTCACACTGTTCTCATTAGAGCTCGGCTGCCTGTGATTGGACGACCCAGCGGTCATGTTCTGGGGCCGGGGCAACACTTAGAGGTTCACCACATACATCACACTCTGACGGCATCTTGAAATAACATCTCCATTAGGGGCCATGAGGGCAAATGAAGCCTCATTGTAAAAGTGCTACTCTTAGAAGATAAAATATACTCTATATTTCAAAGATAGATAGATAGATTAAATTCCCGTTAACTAAAAAACATTCAGCCTTCTCAGCCTTCTGTTGGGAAAACAACGCAGCTATAATACTTTAAGGAACTTACTAAGGCAGACTGTCACACTGAAAATGACAGAGAACATTACTGGATTACAACAATGACTTTTAAGACTAATTCATTTAAAAACAACAACAATAAAAAAAAAAAAACAGAAATAACTTGAACTTGCAGACTCATATAGCTGCGAGTGTGTCTGTGCTGTGCAGGCACATGTTTCAAAGAAAAGGTTTTTTCATGTTTTCCTCTCTTTTTTCATAGAATTGAAAGATTTGCAGTCCTTTTTCTAAGAGGGTTTTATGACCCAAATCCACTGTACAGTTTCCGAAATGCACATTTGCCAGTTGGAAAATTGGTCTGTTTTTCCTCAATCCATAAGTAATTAAATTTTGGAGATTTTGGGTGCTGCCTCTGACAGCGACTTAGGCTCTCCAAAAGGACAAGACCGGCAATGCCATGGTGACTTCAATAGGTTGGTGAGGATAAGTGGAGACATTTGTCTGCCTGTGACCTTATCATTTTCTTTCTCTCCAGACAAGAGCAATTATGTAGAGAGTGAGAACGTAATGAGGGTTTGCAAATCAATACTTATCCAATCCTTAACATACCTTCCAGCAGAGCACACAGCAAAATCACTTGTTCCTCCAAAGATAACATGTTCCAGGCTCTCCCTCACCAGCAATCCAATTTCTGCCAAATCATGCCCAGGTCACAGGTTCATAGGAACAATTGAAAAAAGAAAATAAAAAACTATCAAGTGTGTTGGTGTGATTTTTTGGCACTGGGACACTGGAACAATGGGGCCTGTGGGGGTTAAATCTTTAAGAGACAACCACTGATAGGCACCATAGCCCGTTATTGGCCTTCATAAATGCCTACCTTCCCAACAAACAGGGACCTTTTAGTCATTTCTGAATATCTGCAAGTGGGTGCGTCTAACACTGCACCCAAACAACAGGTGGTGAAAGACCAAACTGAGGGCAGCCATTACGCAGTGACTAATAAAAAGGTCTGATGCATGGCACAGACAAGACGAAGTCCGTGTTAAACTGCTGGGATAAGGATTTTACACTTTTCTTCATGTAGTTCCATCTGCAAAATTATAGTTCTAGGATCCTAGGGATAACATATCTATAATCCCCTGCTGGAGGATTCTACTCCTTGGCCAAGGTAACAATCAATTCCTGGGTTATATATTGTAAATTAAAGTCTTCCTCTGTCTCGTGTAACAACTTTTGTCTTAGCATGTCTTTCATTGCCATGCTGAAACAATCACAATCTAAAGAATATGAGTGTTCCAGCTCCCAAAATCAACTAGTATAATGTCAAATGTGCACATAGGATTACACATGGCATCTGATTTGCCTCAGAGATCTTCTCATACTCATAGGAATATATATTTAAATATATATTTAAATTTGTGGAAATGGCCAACAAATAGAATTACAAATCTTTAACAACTTTACATTTTCAAAACCACTGGAACATATGAGTCACACTAATGAAGCAGCAGCTAAGCAGCAATGACGCACCCACCTTTCCGCTCTTTACTGTTTCATTTAGAGAAGGATGTCTATATGCATGCCGTCGTTAAACTTGAACTAACCTCCATAAGGCCCCTAGCCTGCCAAGAAGAAGTTTGCCTGTGATGGTGTGAAGTGCTCTTATAGGAGTGAGAAGGATAAAGTGGTTACATGGGGGCTGACCTAGGTTTGACCCAGGCTGTCTGCCCTGCACTTGCACAGTGTAGAGAGGGGAGGAACGCATATACAACAGAACACCTACAGTCCAGGGTACAGCCACCTACTTTTTCGGGAAAACCAACATATAGTCATTTAAAACTAGCAAATTTGCAATGGCAATGGGTTTGCAATGGCAATGTGATGATAAGATTATGATGATAAAATTAAAGGTCAACAAGAGTCAGGATGTCATCCCAGCCTAATCACATCCATACACCGTTTCTGCATTACGACTGTATTCCCTATCATCATAACTTACAGGTCTGAAGATTGAGGCTGACAATATTGTGCATCTCTGTGATATAAGCAATGGCCAAGTCCATAACAGCAGGGTCATTCATCATCTAAGTAACGCCATGGTGGAGTTATAAAAATGAAAAATGAATACAGACATTATTGTGCTGCTTGATTTATTCCTCCTCAGGCCGAGCCAACTCCAACATCACCGTCTTTAAAGTAAAAACGGCCATTGCGGACAAGTCTGGGCGACTGTGAACATTGTTTAGGTTCCTAAGTCCCTTCTGTGCCATCCAGTAATTACAGAATAACTGTGATTACCATATAAAATCAATAAACCTTGAATTTTACATCATGTTTTTCATTAAGATGTAAATAAGCACTCAGTTGGCTCTCTCTAAAGAATAAGTAATGACTCAAGTTAATGTAAACCAATCCACTCTGCAGCACTCGTGAGTTTCAATATTGTGACATATTGAGAAAAATATTGGAAAGAATGTTATTGTACTATTAAAAACAGGTGGATGACGCATCTCTAAAATTCAAGAACATATGGTGGCAGTCCTCAGTTTCTGGATGTGAACAGCTGATGTTTCTTAACGAACAACCTGGCTGTCTCTCCAGTAATCAACAGGCACTTTCACTTCTTTCCGTTTTTCACTGGGAACTGATAGTTTCAACAGTGAGACATCTGCTCAATTTTGTGATAATGTCAGCTTGTTAGCTGGCTAACCTCTGGATGACTAAATGTCAGTGGAAATACTCAGTCATCCAGTTCATAGGATATCATGAATATTATGTCATGGGAAACTGAACTTTTCATCAGAACTGATAAAGCCTTATTAAAAAAAGTCAAGTGGAAGACAGAACAGTCATCTCTGCATACCTGCAGAGATATTAATATACTGCATACTGCAAAAATAAATAAATAAATAAATAACGCAGGGTGCCTGGTCTTTGGTAGCACCTTTTGTACTCTGTGGGTGATGACCAGGCAACCTACTGAGGGGTTTAGTTACTCTGACCCTGTTTACACTTGATTCACACATGATTTTCAGGAAATCCCATCACAAGTAGACAGTGCTAAACACCATACAAGTGTAAACGACCGCAAAGCCACATTGTGATGTGATCACTCAAACCACTTGCCAAGGTAATCCGGGATGCGTTTAACCATATATCACATGTATTTTAAGCTAATGTTTCCCGGCGCGTCCCTGACAACGAAGTGATGTAGGCAGTAAGAAGATCCGAACACAAGTGGTCAGCCAAGACACTTTAAAGACACATGATAAAGACAGGTGTGAACGGTGATGTGTCTCGGCTGTGCGTTTGTGCTCAGATCAACTGAAGCAAATATTAAAAACCAAGTATAAACAGAGTCATAACACACTCGCTGATGGAGAAACTAGTGTTAATAGTGGCTAACAGCTACGTCAACATCAACATAAGTTGCTTTTTGCTAAATGAGTCGTGAATTTAGAAACAAGCATGCCATATCATTAGTTGTAAGAGTGAATTGACCTTCACCCACAACACAACAATATTTATCTCTCTCTCTCTAGCTTTGCTGTTATTTATGCAGACGTTATTTGCACACAGCCAGTTCTCCGGTGGACCTCCATGATGGGAGCAGAGGTGGCTGCTGGGAGATTTGCAACACAACTGAGGCCCATATAAAGCAGTAAAACGGTGCAGCCTGGGCACGTCTGCAGTCTCCTCATGTCTCAGCCCTACGCCCCGCCCTAACATCAGCCATTAAGAGTCATAAAGCCAAAACGGTAGAAGATCACAGCCACTACCAACACTTTTCATCTTCCGCTTCACCTCATTCATGTATCACATAACATACAACACTGTAACAGATATAACATGGGTGCTACTTACTGGCACTATTCACAGCCAGCTCCTGTCAGGCTCGGAGTTTGTGTAACTGTCAGAATGTCTGGTAGCAAAGTGGAGTTTGACAATTATTATACAGCAATATATAATAAGGCCACCAGAAATTAGACTCTTACATTTCAGGTTATGGTAAGAAGTGTTCTTCCCTTTTTCTCGGTATTGACAAACTTAGAAATTCTACAACATTGCAGCAAGTAGGAATGAACACCGCTATTGGGACATACCTGGGAAACTACATGTACTGTAATGGCGCAAACCAACAGTGTGAGTTACGTGTCAAATTTGCAAGTTAAAGGCCGCATAATGATGTATCTGATCAGGTGAATTTCTTGAAAATTGCAAAATAAAAGCTAAATTTAAAGATGAAAACTGAAAAACATTATCAAAAGGAACTGCACTGCAATAAAATGAAGAACAAAATGCATCTATACGTTGCAGTAAGGCATCGTAAAACGCCATGTTTCACACCACATGCAGCTCAGATATCATGGTAATGCTATACTCAAGAGTGTTCAGCTGATTCTGACCTCCATCATTAGCAGTGAAATAGGAAACATGCCCATCATTACTGAAATTAAGCTCTTTAAGGGGAGCTTTGTAAGTCATGGGCTCTTGGGAATTCCTGGGCGCTGAGTGTGTAGAGGGGCATGTAGGGAGAGTTTAAGCCAATTCCACAGGCTGTAATAGGCTTGTGAAGGAAGGTTAGTCACACTTGGCTGAGCTGCTGCAGGCAGGGTGAGGATCAGTCTGCAGGGCAACACACGCACGACACACACATGTAGAGTGCACACACGTACAGGCACATTCATTCACGTTAGCGCATATGGTGTGCACAGGCAGCTCCTGCTGTGTCGCCAGGGGAGAGGACTGGAGAGAAGAGAAGAGAAGAGAAGAGAAGAGAAGAGAAGAGAAGAGAAGAGAAGAGAAGAGAAGAGAAGAGAAGAGAAACCGTACACCAAGGCTGAAACAACAGCATTAGTAGCATTACCTCTTGCTGCATGCTCAATAACTAATCAAGCGAACAGTTAAAGTGAGGGAGAGCTCACGACTATCCACCAGCTTAAAGGCTTTTACCCTGCCCAGCCTGCCGCCTTGAAATAAGCAAAGGGAGGGGCATACTGGTAAACAAAAAAGGTGGTCTGTTTCCAAAGGAGCAAGTCAAGCCATAATGATGTTATCTTATTAAATAGCCTATCTCATGGCATGAATTGAAGTCTTGGCCATGTAATTGAATGAATCCACTCTTGCTGAGGCCGGAGATCGGTGTAAGCAAGGCAGGTAGCAATGCATCCTCACTGGGTATACAGAGATGTAAACCAAGCAGCACTTGAGCTGCCTAATGTCTGACCAGTCTCCCTTATTAATACATGCATTTATGTAACAAGATGCTCGATTCAATCATTACTGTAGTCAGATCATCTACTCCATCAGGGGAAAATCTGTGGTGTCAGGCGTTTCTATCGTGTTTCTCCACACGCTGCCAACATAAACTGCCAATATCACCAACAGCCATAATCTGTTTATAACTACAAGTGGGTAAAGAGTTCAAGGTCACAATTTCATGACCAGTAACAAAACTCCCCCACTCCAGTATTAAAGAAAATGAAGTTCTGCCAATTTCATGTCACGTTCATATGGTGAATCTTTTGGTCAAAACGTTGGTTCATATAGGCTATTGTTATTTTTACAAGTCTCGTTTTTGTCATTTATATCGTAACAATGTTAATCCGACTTCCTGACGTAACCTGGTTACAAACACTAATCTGGTTTCTTGTGTACATGTAAACATATGACATTGACTCTATTGTATGGTCCAGCTAAATTTCAACTTCCTATATTTCAAATAGTCTGGTGTCAACAATCAGATAAAGGAGGCTAAGGTATGCTGCACTGACACTCGGCAGACAGCAGTTTTGTGTACACATGCAAAGAATATACAGGTCAAAACTCTTAATAAGGCTTGTTGAGATGGGTGTTTTTGTTGTTCTTTTGGAGGATGCATTGCCTGGTGAGAAGTTACGGAGAAGTGCAAATATTTCCTACCTCATACTTATTAACTAAACAACTAAATTGAGCTCTTATTTATTTATTTTGATTATATTATTCATAACCAGTGATTAAACATTGCAACATCATCAAAATGTAATTTATGAATTCTGTCACTGCTGACATTTGCTGCTGTAAGGTTATGGCCAAGGCTTATTTTCCCTATCTATGACTGCACTACTGTATGTACTCTACAGACATTTATATAACCAAGGACCAATAGGGAGAAAAAGCAAATTTGTTCTAGGTTACCTCGATTATCTTTGAACTGACTGCCAGGTACAAAAGCAACTCAAGTCTTTTCAGCTGTACCTATAACTGTCTCAAAAACACTGACGCTGACTATCCCCTCAGATGGAGGGCTGAGACCTTGGGGAGATGAAGTTAGAAAGCAGAAAGTGTGTGGGAAATTTTCATCCAGCATCTTTTGCTATACACACACTGAAGGTGGGCATGGCGGATCCCACTTGTCATAAAAACCCAAAGTTCATCTGAAAGCTTTAAAGGCTGAACACTGAAAACAAGGTTTTCAAAGTTCATTCCTCTTGCATAATTCTGTGAGTTACTCTGAGCTTTTATAAACATGGTCCAATTAAATACACGATAACATCAGTTTAATTCTCACACAAAGTTACTGCGATCCTGAATAAACATCTCTGCTGATTGTTCAGTGTAGCATTAGGTCTTGAAGGCTGTTGCAGTGCCTCTGCTCTTACAAATTTTTATTGGCCAGCTTCTGCATTCAAAATGGCATTTTGGTTCCATCTGTTAGAAAAGCCTCCAGAGTTTATCAAAGATGATGGGGATTTGAAAGACTTAACGAAAGCTTAACTGAAGGAACATGGAGAGCTGATGTTATGACGGCTGTCCAGACGGAAAATACATAGGTGTTCTCCTCACTGACAATTGGTGGGTTGAAGAGTTATACACATGTATAATGGGCACTTGTGAAGAGGAGTGGTTAAGAAGCGTGACATGGAGGCATGTCATTTGCAGGGGACACTTAAATCAAGTTTTGTGAAACAGGCTGGACAGAAGCAGTACGGCCGAGGGTTGGGGACACTTGGAGGTGAACAGTCTTCTGCACACATTAATCATCTCATCCTCTATTCAAACGGTGACCTATGATGGCAAAGGCTATGGGAATAATTGAAGCAAGATAAACTGCTGAAAAAGGTCAATAGCTTAAAATGCATGAGCACGCCATTAATCATTTACAATAATGCATGAAGTTTTACTGTAGGCCTCATAACAGTCTCTACAGCAAACATTGGCCTGAGCATTTTGCTATTACATGTGTCCTCAAGCAGAAGTTCCCACAAACCTTCTGTCTGCACAAACCACTGTGTAAATCTGTTGCGGGGCTCGTGGGGGTCTGTCCGCCCTGCACACACACCTCTGTCATCAAAGCACAGAGTTCATTATCTTCTGGTCTCCCTCGTTAAAGTGACTGCCTTTACTTTTGTCATGGTCAGTCTGTGACAAGTTCACCATCTATTTCCTCCAAAGTAATGAGCCTTTTCCAGTGATGCATCAGATGGTGCCTATTGCACAGGTATTGTTTTCACAGAGGGCTAAATAGGAAGATCCAGTTACGGTAGGAAATTATTGGTCCGCTTCCACTTTTTAATTCATTAGCCCTCCTTCTGATTGAACTAAGCCTAATCCACGCAAAAGCTGAGCTTGGCTGCAGTGGGATGTTCACACATCTAACAAGATTGGCTCTGCATCCTAAATGGCTTGTGAGTGATTTGGCTGAGACTGCACCTGTGATGTGTGTGTGTGCAGCCTGTTTAACAAACACACTCACCTCTTCGAGATGCTGCTGACCTATACAGCATCTTGACAGACGCCTGACTGGCTCCACTGAAGTACACAAGGGCTTTTCACACACCACTGGATCTTGCTGAAACACTGCCTTGTGTGTGACTTAAAAATAAATGAGAGAATAGCCACAGGAGGCTGAACAAACGATGAAGATCTACTGCAGAAACACAACTGTGGCAAGCAGCGCACGTAGTTAATGTTGTAGCTGTTTGCGTCTCCTATAAAACGCAAGCGCATCTTTAAAAACGAATCAACTGCGCTGATATTTGAAACTGACAGATTTCTAGAGAACTATAATCTGCTAATATCAGTCTGAGGTAAAAATGGTAACCGTTTGGGATGCAAAGTACAAAGAGAAGTCAAACAAAAGCACCAGGTGGGCCACTGTTCATCACTGATCTTTCTTCACTCCATGCTTTGTGTGCATTCTGCAGTCAGTAAGGTTGCAATGGTTCAAGAACCCATGGTTCAGTTTAAATTGCAGTTTTTGGGTGCATTGTCAACCGTTACATATTCTCCTCCACACACTATTTCCATACTGTATTCTTGCTTCTTAGCTCTGAATTTCCTTCCGTTCCCTCTCTCCAGTTCCACCTGCGTGACTGTAATTGGTATACTGACAGTTCACTGGACAGCAACTCTCCAGGGAAGGAGAGAGGAAGTCCTGCATGCACACAACTTTTGTTTCCGTGTAGAACTAAAATCCTGTGGCTTATATGTGCAAACCGGGCTGAGCTTTGTGCACTGAACGGTTTGGTTTTGCAGCCCTAGTAGTCAGGTCTTCCGCTTACGTGAAACACAGTGAGTGACAAGTCAAATAGTTTTGGGGTGTTGATGGATACAAGGAGTATATTTTTGAGGCTGCATGATCAATGCTACCATGAAGCCATTCTTCCCCTTCTCCAGGTGTGGTCTTTTTAGCCAGCAAACACATGAATAATAGGTTTTGTATTCTGTATGCATCGACAATAACCTGTTCAATCGGGGAGAACGTTGAATGGCAGAATTGTGCATTTGGGACACGCTCCTCGTCTGAATTACACTCCAAATTTTCCGTTCTCTTGCTGCAATAGCCACTCCATGCTTGTGGTATTTGAAGCTTGCAGCTCCCTAGGTGAGGACAGTCCTTGAAAAGCACAAAGGCCTGGTAGGTGTGAACATTTGTTCTCCCACCGAGAAACTCTGTGAGCCCTAGAGAAATTGTTTTGCCGGCTTATGAGGAAGATCACAGATGGAAGGAGCTGTTCTCTTCAACACGTCAACGCTTGCAGTCAAGCACATCTGTGGATTAACCTGACCAGCTGGCCTCCTGCCAACTCTCACAATGTGTCTCTTCAGCCACTTCAGCCTCAATGTCTATGGACATTGTGTACTGTGAACGTCCCTGAGGACACTTTGCAATGCTACAGCTCAATCATCCAAAGCATGAATAGATTAGTTGAATGTTAAAATAGAAAACAAATATTTTCTTTTTTTTTTTTTTGCTGTAAAGTTGCAGCGTTGACTGAAATATAACTGAAATTATGTTGATGATATAATTACTACTAAAACGAGAAAAGCAACAGACAACAGGTATTTAGGTAGATTTTAGGCCAGAGCATTTAATTTGAGGACTATAAAGTCACTTTGATATCCAACCTGGTTAAGAGCAGCCTCTCTCATACTAACATTTGTCTGTAAATGTAGAGGGAAAAAATGTGCAATTCAATGAATTGTATGTCAAGCTGAGAAAAAAAAATGCTGTCAACTCAAACAAGAAAGCGTTCCTTTGTTCTACTCAAAAATGGTGCAAAAACAAATATTGAGTGAAATATAAGCAACTATATATACTATAAGCATACTATAAGCAAGTTTCCACTTTTAGTCACTGTAGAGTCGTGTAGAGGGAGAAGTAGGAAGATAGGAAGATACTGCTGCCAGTGTTGTCTGACTGTAAAGCGAGCACGATAATACAAGGATCACTGGGTTTCAATCAGTGGCAGCCTTACAAGTTGGTTTTGAGCAATAATAACACATTCATAATTTATGTTCTTTCAGTTATACCTCAACTACAAAAATACAAAATACAATCACAATAGATCTTTTGTTTTTTGTTTGGTTGGTTGGTTTTTCAGTCTGCTGCACATCATGTAACTATACTGTCATTGATCTGGCAGAGGCCTGTCTGTCAGTGACAGGCTTCAATGGCTGGCTGGGTCAGCAGGCTTGGGTTACTGTTTGGGTTAGTTCAATCTCTTCTAAAATGCTCCCAAGTCTCATTTTCCTTAGGGGGAAAATAATCTGAGACAATCCAATGATGCAATGGAAAGTTCAGTCAGTGCTCAGATAAGGGATAATAGGATAGGATATTTTTGCGTTTTCTTCTTTGCATTATTTGGCACCTCGTGCCATTGGTGGGTGTCAGATTTTCAATTGCTGTCACATCGAAGCACACAAAAATCATTACTATCACCCTTGGAGGCACGCGCGAAGAGCAATACAACTGAGCTGTTGTTACAGAATGGTGGGTTGTTATGGATGATGACCCTGTTGTGATGAGGTGATTTTCTTGGTGTGTGTGTGTGTGTGTGTGTGTGTGTGTGTGTCTGGTGTAACAGAGCGTGGTGTAAACATAAGTTAAAGGTGAAGATGAAGTGAAATTCAGTGTGTCGTTCTCAGTCCTGCTCTCTGAAACGGAAAGATAAGCACTGAGGAATTTACATAATTTCTGTTTAGACACTTTCAACTGTGTTGTGAGGCGAGTTTGACAAAAAAAAAATCCACTGAGGTGACGCACTCTCACAAAAGACGGTTGAAAGAGGAGGGGAAAGACCTCTGAGTAACTGCTACTTTAACAGCGTTTTTCCTCTGTTTTTCATTTTCAGTCTATTTTTCCCAATCCTCAAGGGGAAAACATAAACATTTGATTAAATCATACTTATTTTATTTCCCTAAAAAATGACTAACTGCACTCAGTGGAATCTCCCTAGATCTATAAAGATTAAACACTGATTTATAGTTTTTTTTCACTTTGGTAGTCATTTGACTTCTGAGGAAAACTTTATTTCAAAACTATAATAGCTGTAGTGCAGCTAAGCATCTAAAAAGGGTGGCTTCATCTTAAGAAAGTATGATAACTGTATCAACTACTGTGATGTGGGTTTTTTTTATAAATGACCCCCCACACACACACACATACACACACACACATACACAAAGACTCCTAATCCACTTTGTTTATCTATAAAACCAGCCTGTCAGTGCCACACTGAAAATCCTACATGTTACCCTTATTTTGACAAAACAAAAACAGTTCAGACAGGGCCTTGCCATCAGCAACTGTGCTGAAAAAGTTCAAGTGACTCATATTTATCCACCGCCTGAAGCAGATGAAAGAGCTTTTTTTTTTACATAATCTGTTCCTATTTACCCACAGAGGGATCGCAAACCAACCTTCGAGCCCTCCTCTCAGCAGGCACAGAGGGCCGGGCCCAGCTTCCTGCTTTAAGCCCTGGGCTACAGCACAAGGGGAGACACAGCTGGCCTTTATTTAGACAGCCATTCCACTGAAGAGACACAGGGACTCACATTAGCAAAGCATCCACAGTAGGGCTTTTTGTTTCGTCCAAAATTTCTGCTCCTTTGAGATTTTGATAGACCGTGCATGTTTGTAGACATTCTAAAAATATGAATGTGATACTTTATGGATCCCTAAAGTGAAATTCTCTTCTGTCTCGACCCCTGCTGTGGGGAGGTCAGAGGTCAAGGTCAGCTACAGCAGCCACAGCACCCCAGGAGCTGGTTGGGATTCGTTGCCTTGCTCAAGGACACTTCAGCTGAGCGAAACATTACAAACAAGTGGGCTGTCTGGTTGAAAGAGCCCTCTGCACATCCGCTCTGAGAAAGGGGGAATATAATCCTGCAGAGTCACATGTAGACTAATGCAGAGGTTCTCAATCTTTTCAGCTTGTGACCCCTTGAGAAAAACCCAACCCAAACCCAGGCTGCATTATGCAGTGATGAACAGTCCACCTAAAGAATGACCGCTTGTTCAGATTCTTTCATTTGCTTAATTATCAAAGGAAGTGTTGTGTTGTAAAACTCAGTATGTCACAAGAAAACAGAAAAAAGAGCAACATATGAAAAAATAATCAGGCTATTTTTTTTTTAATATTAAAAATGTTTTTCCTTCCCTTTCATATGGCCCCTGCAAAGGTATATCATGACCACCTGGGGGGTGCCAACCCCAGTTGAGGACCACTGGACTAATGTGGCTGAATTAAGTGAAGTAAGTAACATAGCTACTTCTAACTGGTCTGATTCACTAACCTGGACATAGCCAATGTTAGTTTGCTGTGAGCATTTACAAACAGATTGACACCTGCAGAATTAAGTTATTCAGCTTTTACAGAATTTCACAGTTGCATTGTACAATCATATTACACAAACTTGCATCGTTACCATGGCAGTTAATCCTCCCAATTTTTTTCACAGCTGAATTACCACAATAAGTCATGGAATGGCATTTCAATCTAAGTCACATCCTGTGTTATACTGTTTATTTAGACTCTGACCATGAGGGACCATGAGAAATGTGCAGATGTGTGGTCTACTTACTTTAGTCATTAATCAAATTAGACTTTACAAATTACTGGTAATCATGTTAGGATAACTAAATCCCAAATTATTTAGGTTGATATTGCTAGTCAAAGACTTTCAATTACACACTATGTGCAGTCTTTCATCAGTGAACTTGTAGGCAGGCATTATCGTCGCTGAAGTAACTGATAGGGTTGAGTCTTAATGGGATTTCAAAAAGGCAGGGCTAATCCAAAGCACAGCCGGTAACCTCTCTGCAGGCCAAGGAAAACACACCCCAGGGAGGCCGAAACTGACATCTCCATTTGCAGTAAAACAATGTGTTTATTGACAAAAAGATCTCCTTGTTGAGCACTAAAAACAGCCTTGTGCTTGGAGCAAAACCTTTTAAATAGTTTGACATTTTTGAGTGTTTCTGACAGACAAGGCAGCTTTATTTATATAGCACATTTCACACACAGGCAATGGGCTTCATGTGAAATGTGTATAAAGTGCATTCAGCCAAGGGTAACACACATAAACACACTTAAAACACCTACTAGTGCAATGTACCTCGACTTAAAGAGGTATAAAAATCAGGTTAAAGCATTTGGGGCAGCAGGGTGGCACAGGGGTAAAATCACCCGTCCACCACTACAGACCCCCAGGTTTGATTCCCAGCAGTGCCTCTGGCTGAGTCAGGCATCCCTACTGATGCTGTTTTCAGGGGTGGGAAGCTGGACCAGGAGTGTGTCCTTGCTGCTGCACTAGCAACTCCTATTGGTTGGGTGGGGTGTCTGTTCAGAAAAGGGGGAATGAGGGTGAAATAGTGTGAACCTCCACGCACAACACCCTCTCCTACTGAACATACTCATTGTAAGGGAAAAGGCATCAACTGGCAACTGGTAGTCTAAACCTTCACCAAGCCAGCAGTAGAGGGCAGCAGCTACAGATGACAGTGGAACTGAAAAAAATGCCACCCATGAGCCTACCTAGATCCCACTACAAAAACTGAACATAATGATACAGGAAACAAAGTAAAACACACACGATAGCAAGTTCTAGCAGGTCATAGCAAGCCTATCTAACCTCTATCGCCTCACCAAACACGACCAGCCTTAAACGCTTAGTGCTCTCAAGTGAAACACTCCCAAGAGATCATTATTAGAAAAAAAAAAAAAAATGGAGGACACCTTATGCGGCACACTTGGACAGCTGAATGTGCAATAGGTGTCAGGGCAAAAAGTGAAATGGACACTAACATGGGCAATGACAAAAACTTAAGACACCGATGAGGCAAGAACAAGACAATGCAGCAAAGAAACAAGGCCATGGCTGGTGTAGATGTCCACAGAGACAATGGCAGTGCCCATTATTTTTGGATTTCATATTCACCCCACAGCAATATTGTCAGCAAGGGTGGTAGGAGCTGCGAGTTGCCATATCTATGGCCCTTTCCGTACAGCTTGCTGAGTTAAAAAAAAAAAAAAAAATTCACAAACCTGTGGCTGACACTCTTGACTGGTTTCCAGATATTTCTCAAATCCAGATCGTATCACAAAACCTATGAGTGTGGACTTGACATTTTCAAAAACCAAAAGCAGTTTTCCCATCTTTCCAAAGTGTGTAGATGAGGCAGGTGTCGAGGGACATTTGCTTTAAGCCATCCAGTAATTTCCCCAGTCTTGCAGATTCAAACCCTTTAATGATTCAGAGATATGTGGCGGCATTTAAAACATCCTACAATGGGTTAACACCTTACCATAGAGACAGAGATGGACATCTTTGTGTTGAGCCAAATTCGCGTAACAGATAAAGTCAATTTAGCGTAGCACCGAGAATCACTCTGCAAATTCAATCTTAAAACCGCTCAAGGATTTCACCATAAAGGCCAGGACCCAGTCATCAATATCATATGGATTGGAGAAAAGTGCTCTGCAACTAACAGTTTAACCGTGGTTGCAGATGGCAAGGCTGTTTTTTTTTTTTTTTTATATTCTGTTTTGACCTGGGTCATCTCGAGAGCATTGATTTTGTTTTGTTATTTTGTGCATTGCCGCTCATTCGCTCAGATTCCCACAGGAGCTCAGTATACGCTTGATTTACTTGCTTATTATATGGCCCTGTTTTCCTCCTCCAAAACCCCTTGAGACTTTCAGATAGTTCAGAGAAGCCATAATAATAACACTGCAATGGGCATTCATTGGCTTTTTTTTTTTTTTGCAGTGGGTCATAACACAGCACCGTCCTCCTCTTACTACTAGGTTCAACACTGAGCTACATCACTGTCGACGGGGCACTGTGACGGGAGAGAAATTCGCAACAGGAGGTCAGCTGGGGCCTTCTAATTTATCTGTCCATCCAATTAGCCGGCCAGTTTCTCTGGTTTGTGCAATTACAACACACGAACAATATGAATGGCTGGCTGTTTAAAATATCTCTAAGCCAATGTATGGCCACAGGCTATGGCGCTGTACAGGCAGACAATGAAAAGTCAAAGATTAGTCTATGTTTTATTAAAATGGTCAGGGTAATAGCTAGAGAGGACTGAGAACAGAGAGAAAAAGAGAGAAAAATTCAGAAGACGGATACAGAAAGACAGAGAAGGTGAATCTGAACTGAATGCTTCCTGCAATTTAGCAGATCTGCACAAGGAAATCACACACACAAGGCTGATCACAAAGCAACAGACTGCTTTACTATGGAAAGCATCTTGGAGATGAAACTGAGCCCACAGCCAGTAATTAGGAGGTTAGACAATAAGAACCCATGGGAAGACAGACTAAAAGTAAGTTCTTCAATTGTCCCAGCTTCCAGATTACCATCGACAGGAAGCAGTTTCAAATTAGGAGGACGACCTTCATCAAACAGCCAGAGAAGAAAGCCTGGATGTGCTAACTGAACTACGGTGTGGAGCAAAATCAAATGGATCCAGCAAAAGGAAACACAATGGTGGGATCTGAGCTATAATCTTTCTCATGTGGAAACAACAATAGAATGGCATACCTTAGAGCAGAGACATATGGTCAACCAGAGGAGATAACAATGTAATTTAAGGACTGGTGTAAAGAGGTGTGCGTAGGTGGCAGTTCAAAAAAATGAGCATGCAGCTGGGAAGGGAGGGGAGACACTTTGATGATAACGGCACAAAATGGAACAGAAAGAGGTGAAATGAAATTAGGAGAAAAAAAAACTCAATGTTTTCCACTAAACTGCTCCGACGATGATTTGAAAAGGATTCATCCTCGAATGAAAGGAGAACAACACGACCATTAAGAAGCGCAATATCAGTGAGAGATTCCCTACGTGGAGCCTGCGGGACTCTCATGATGGAATCACCGAACCATCTGTTGAAATTTTGATTTTAACAGACCTAAATGATGAATTATTCACCTCTGGAAAAACACATGCACATTAGGCCTTACCTGAACTGGCCAAAAGGTGCCCGATCCCCAAGCAAAGCACACCCCTCCACTGTTTTAATGACAACTCTCTAAGAAAGACAAGAAAACTCTGTGATCTGACTCGAGTGTTTGGAGCCACGGCTGAAGATGGAATTGGGATTATTCTTTATATTTTCACTGACAGTACTTCAGGAGCTCAGTACACAGTACATCTTTTCAAGTTGAGTTATAGCCCCAGACGAAGCCTGATACATCAATCACCGATAACATCCCTGCAGCTCTTGGTACAGCTCAAGGACATAAGTTTTTCCCCGACGACAGCGGAGGCTAATAAATAGGAACCATTGTGACACCATTTCAGAGAAAAATAGACTTTTATTGGCAGCATTCTGGGATTTCATTACTTCCAACGCCCCCAGAATCACTGGAAACACTTCATCCCTGTCAGCTAAGGCGAGGACACAAAATATCTCACACATATGCAAGCATAGCCTACGGGCTTGTACTGTAATGATGGCAAACTTCACAGTGCTACTGCTTTAAATAGGAAATAGATGTATAAGGAGCTTTAAAAACACAATCTATCAAGCCCAGCTCCTTTGTTCTCTAACGTGCCAGATTATCGGATATATAATTAGATGGTGTGGGAGATTTAGCACAGACAATGTATGCAGCTAAGGGGAGAAAAGAAAGTGGGAGGGAGAGACAGAATCGACGTTCCCATCCAAATATCCAAGTGAATGTTTAAAAGGAAAAATGCCACCGACAACAAAGTGTGAATTTGGGGTGTTTCCATCAGCTAGGATAAACTGGTTCCCTGCGTGTCGCATCCAGCAGGAAAACGAGAAGTCACTCAAGAACTGATCAGAATCGTGCAGGTTGATCACAGTATTTTATGCCGTCAGAGAAAATAAACCAAAGAAGAGCACCATAAAAACGAAGAAAAGAAAAAAAGCGGTCATATATTCATGACACCGACCGGCTATTTCATCAACATTTCTGAATCTTTAAGACCACTCCTGAGCCGAGCCAGCCACACCGCGCTTACATCACTTATTCAACCGATTGATTTATATCACGATGGTAAAAACTTCTGATTCTGATATTTCCAATCCACGACTCCTAGAAAACTAAGCAAAAACCAAACTCAGAGACCCAGCTACCGAGGAGACAAACTGCACGGAGAAGAGAGGGAAAATAGCATGAAAAACAACACATGACAAAAAACAATGTAGCTGAGGGAAGAGAGGCCGAGGAAAAGTGGCACAGTGGTTACACACAGAGAGATGCTAATGTGAGATTTGAGTCAGCAGCAGAGACTGTTGGCATAAAGCCTTGTAGCTGCATGAGGTGAACGTGTCCCTATAAATTATTTTGTGGAGTCCAGATCTCAGCACATTTATCTGTGTGTCTCCAGCATGTCTGTCTCCAGGGTGAAAACTCCTCAGGAGAGTAGTAGGGTGTGTCTGTCCATGTCGCGTGTGTGTGTGTGTGTGTGTGTGTGTGTGTGTGTGCGCACTATATTGTACCTGTATGTCTACAGTGAGTGTGTGCCCAGGGCGTGTAACCCATAGCACTCTGGGAGACAAGCATTCCCACCCATGAGAATGATGAGCCAGACAACAGCACAAACCAGCATTTAATTCTGCCCATCACC
>OMLB01018524.1:0-22217 GCA_900302555.1 Myripristis jacobus | reverse complement strand
TGATATACTGGAGCAATATTATCGCTAATTATCAATGTTTTAATCGTATTTACAGTACAGTCGCGTCATCAACTTCAGTTTTGTTTTTTGCCACAGGGAGGCGCCAAAGGTCTGGCAAACAGATGAACTTCCGTGTCCTCACAAATAACGTTGCTCAGGTACACGTGAATTTTTTAATGGCTTTCTATCTGCGGCTTTAACAGGGAACCCATCCGCTGCAAAAACCACAGACTGATTTGTAATTTCATTAGCTCAGCATGGGTCGATTTTTTTCCCCCGCACAGTAACAGAGCACTTGTTGCTGTGGCGCTAGCAGAGTGAAAAATAATAATAATAATAATGATAAAATAAAATAAAATAGCAGAGTTAGCCTAATGTCACCTGACAATGAAGGCTGCCTCTTCTCAGATGATCAGCAGGTTGGTGCTGTTACCCAATAATGGTAGTTTACTTTTGCAGATGACTTTTACAGTTTACTTCCAAGTGATATGTTTCACGTCATCTTGCTTTTCAAAATGCAGCTACACACGAGTGTCTTTCACACAGGAGCCCAGCTTTGGCACAGTGGGTTTTTTTTGTTGTTTTGGGGGTTTTTTTGTTGTTGTTTTTTTGGACGTTTTTTGATGTTTTCTTGTCTGACGTTCAGGCTCATTCAGTAGCAAATTCATCAAAAGTTACTAGAAAAACAAGGAAAACCAATTGGTGTTCAGGTTTTTTTATCCACACAAAATAATAAAACATGTTTTACTTATCGATAATCCACCTGTTATTGATAATTATCAATTATCTGATTTATTGGTAATAAATTGGATGTGCAAGAAAAGATGACCTCATCTCCACAGTCACAGGGGAGACCGGTCTGCAAGAGTTGCAGCAAGGGTAACACATGCAGAGCATTTGGCTGTAATTCACGGTTAGGGATGGATGGTGGCATATCGAGCATGTCCTTAAACTGCATTTAACCCCAGTAAGCAAGCATCCAGCCTGCTGAAGTGTCATTGAGCAAGATGTTGAATCCCTGCAAGTTCTAAGGTGCTGCTCTTTTAGGCGACTCTGACCTTTAACCTCCTTGAGGAAGGAAGTAAGAGAGGACGCAGATCAGTAATCAGATTGTAAAGAAAAATGAGCTCTAGGGACTTTTTCATCAAAATGCAGACAGGTTTTGAATTATAACTCAATCAGGTGAATATATTTAAAAAAGAGGCTGAAGTGCCTCAATGTCTGTTTTTTATTTCTGTTCCATTCCTGATGCTGGTAGCTATCTCTTTTGTATTTAAATGCAGCAATTGCTATTATAAGAGACCAAATGATTGAACAGGGACTCCCTGCCTATTAAAATTGTAAGTGGCCTGTTCAATGTGATTTTCTAACCACCCTGGTGAAAATGGAAAATAGTCATAGTATGTTTTCTTGCATGAGCTTTTCCAAAGAACCCCCAAAGCTGCTGATTAGCCCAGTGTTTAGCCCAGTGGTTACTTCTGAATACAGAACACCACACAGGCCCCACGTCTCTGTAAAGCCATGTAAAAGCCAGCTTACCAGCCCACCTGAGTCCAAACTCAAGGCCTAAAAGTGGAAGGCAGCTGAGGGGTCTTATTTTGAACTGCGCTATTTCCTGATATCACCACTGTATAGTGAGCTGCGAGGGGCTTCAGAGAACATGGCCGTTGTCCAAGAAATACAATCTGGAATGTTTTGGTTGGCTTGGCAAGTTGCTGATCCTCGGTCACAACCGTGGACCTGGAAAAAACATTCAGTTCTTGTACATGATATGGTATATTTTGAAAGGCAGCCCCCCTGAATCGTTGTAGTGTAAGGTGAGAGTATAAGAACATTATCCCAATGGGAAGCAGGTTTCTACAGAACCAACCCTGTGGTCTGTGCAGCTTGTTTCCAGCTGACAGAAAGCTACAATCACAAACCACAGGAAGCACAGTGTGCAGTAACAAGCGCTGAAAAGACCGATCTAATCCTCATTTGCCTCTGAGCAAGCCATGCAAAGTGCTATAGAGTGTACTGGCTTATTGGGAAATACATGTGTTTGATAAACCTTCAGTCGGAGCTTTAGCACCATCAGTGTACTAAAATACTTGACTCACAGTGATGACACCACGACCCGCCTTCGTGTCGCACAAGTTTGTAAATGAAGCCTGCAACTTTTGTAGCATTCCCTTGGTCTTTTATATAGATAAATGTCCGTTTTGCGACTCTACCGCTGACTGATGTGACTCAACAGTGAGCCAATGTATACGGAGTTCATTCAAATTTTAACATTTGCTGTTCAAAGCACATCGTGTCTCATTTTGTGCGAGAAATGCTCCGCTGCATGCAGGAAGTGATGTGGTTTCCGCTTCCTGCTTGTTTGCGATAAATAGAGGAATAATTGGGGAGTTAACATCAACAGCCATCACTATAATGGCTGGGTTAACTTCATAGATGTAAAATAAATAAATATAAATTTATAACATACATAACAAATATCTGTAACATACATGCAATAGTGCACTGATGTAAATATCAAAAGTCTCGTTCAGATAATACAGTGAAGAGTGAAAAAAAAAAGGTTTTGATCAGATAAACAACCTTGTACACTGATTAATTTCCGCAAATGAGCAAACAGCAAATGAGCAAATGTATGAGTAGCAAATGAGACACTGAAGGATGTTAGGTATGGGATTTCAATTTCAGGGTCTTTTTAGGTAAAAGCTATCAGTGAGATTGGTGTTTGAGACAAGGGATGATCTAACCAGCTCGGTTTGATTACCAGCATCATCTGAGGCAACACCCTGAGCCTCACAACGCACTGGGATGTAATAATATTACAATCCCCCACGGCTCCACTTAATCAAGTTTAAAAAAAAAAACACACACACACACACACACACACACAAGAACAGAACGCCACTACACCGAAGCCAATCGTTTCACACTGAGAACCTTGGAGTGAGTGAGCATGTTTGTGTGTGTGCTTGTGTATGTGTGTGTGTGTGTGTGTGTGTGTGTGTGTGTGCGTGTGTGGGCGCGCATGTGAGATATAAGCTAGGTAGGATAAACACGTTCATCTAGCAGAGTGGTTTCCTGAGCCTCTGTCGATTTCTCACCAATGCAGAGATGTTATTAAGATGGTGGTGTGGCCTGCAGGGGTATGATAATAGGAATATAATTCATTATGTCAAAATTAAACAGAAAAACAGCCTGACACAGTGAACTGGGCCTAAGTGAACGTGTACAACAGACAGAAAATGAAAAATATAAAAAGAACAAGTGGCACTTTCTGAGGGCGGAGGGATATCGAATGAGAAATTATGAGGTCAGTGTCGCATTTATCGGACAAAACACTGATGTGTAGCAGCTACCCTACAGGCCTCTATATGTGTCTCTTCAACATATCCTTCCCCGCAACTAGACCCTTGTCCAGGTCAGAACAATGTACTCCATCCACTTTAATCCCTCAGCAGTGAGGATTAAACCCAGGGATTATACAATCAGCCAGACAGTAAACAATAGAGAGGGTAAGAAGCAGTTAGCTCAACTAAAAGAAACTCAAGGATGTGCACTTTCTGCAGGGGCTCCAGAATGCATCGTGGCACAGTCAATCACACACACATACACGCTTACATGCACACACACACACACACACACACACACACACACACTTACATGCACACACTGATTTGCACATGTACACATGAAACACCTCAGACATCCTCTGAGCAGAATTCTGACAGGAAAACCTCAGAGGCCAGAAAAAAAAACTTAACACCTTTTTCCCCCCCAAACCTTATAGCCACTATGACTCATCTCCAAAGACGGGCTATGAGATACTGACTTCAGCGCCGCCTCTGACTCACAGCGTGGAGTATATCGTGATGGGGAACAATAACAAGTGCTCTCGTCTTCTTTTAGGAGTCTATGTTCTTTTCGGTGAAGCCATAAACATCAGCAAACACTCTGGGCCTGGCTGCATCTCCGAGTGATTCACAGTCTTCAAATGTGTAGCTGACGTAACACAGCAATGCATCTTTACCAGAGGTGACTGAAATAGTTTCGCTGTTGCAAGTTATTTACAGCCAGGCCCAAAATGTATCTCACAGACCCACTTAAAATCCACTGGTGTGAGAGGAAATCTGCGCCAAAATAATCATCAAGTCACAGGACATAACACATATGGTAAATTCCGGTAAAAAAAAAAAAAAAAAACATTCAACCAAGTATAGATACCTCAAGTATCTTACACTAGTGTGAAAATATAGCTTAGGTCAAACTATAAGTTCAAATCTCAGTTGGCAAGAGTGGCTGAGTCTTGCCTTGCTGTAGGAAAAACATTCACATCAGGCGGTGATGGGACGTGGATCACACACTACCCGATTCTGTCACTCACAAACTTTTATAGAGGCGTGTATTTTCATCGTGGTTATTTGATGCTGCCTGAGTTCAAAAGGGATCGTACTCAGCAGGCCGAACGAACTTAACTTAGACGCACCAGAGTTGTAATAAACTACTTCAAACTTGCAACAATCCTCTGGTGTGACCCGGCCTTCACTCGGTCTCTGAGTCCAAAGTGGTGTGTGGGTGTGTGAGTGGTGTGATTGTGTGTGTGGTATGTGCTGTGGAGAGTGGTGAACCGTTGCGAAGAAACTGTTCCAGCGGTGGATGGCGCACCACTGATAAACCAAAATCATCCGCTACAGGTCAGTATTTGATGTCTGGATGAGCAGAACGGGAAGCTTTTCCATTGCCAGTGCTGACAGTGCTGGTCTTTTAACAGCTATTCCGAAAATGAAAATTTTATCATACAAGGATGTCGGTAGCAACACTACTCCATCTTTCTCTGAAACTGAGGTCAAAAGGCAGCTTTTTAGAGTTCCAAAAAGTGAAAGCAACATTACTCCAAACAATTCCTGCTACATGATCCAAATCATCGTTTGACTTTGGAGGACTTAAATCATTTTGCACAAACTATAGAGAGCGATTTTGTCACTTTTTTCCCTTTTAGGAACTCTAAAAATTGTTCCCTATTGACTTTAGTTCTTTTGGAGAAGATTGGTCCGGAGTTACATTAACTACCTCCCTATGTTATATGGACAAAGACACTTTGCCAGTGTTTCAGCTGGCATGGGGGTGAGTAGATAATCACTTTTTATTTTGGGGGGAACTGCCAGGAAAGGCCAAGTGAAGTGAGGCCCATTTTAGTACATAATTCAAAGCTTGAGTTGACATGGTTGCAATGGTCGGCCCAACAGATTATGCTTTATTCCAGTTTATTGGTCAGTTGCGTCTACAGTAAATGGTCCTTGCTTCAATTAAATCTCATTATAAAAGTCACTATCTTTTCACCAAATTCCTGGTATTGTATTCAACACCGCGTTCCGGTGTACCAAAACACTCAGTGGAGGCAACAGGACGGGACTCTGAGAAAACATGATTAACATCCCATTTGTGGAAACCTCTAAAACTCTGTACTTTCACTGACCTTAGAGTGGCATTAGAGATGATCGGCTTGTTGACATTGTTTTTTTATGGCCAACATTTTTTTTTACCCTCAAACACATTACACGCCTCCATTGAGAAAAATCATTGTGATTTTTACATAATGTTTACAATATTACATCAGCTTAAAGACACTGGGTTCTCATCTCATATTTGTGCAAATGGACTATAAAGCACTCTGCAATCTGTGGCAGGATTAACTAAACGATGATCTTCTATTACAGAAACAATGGGAATTTTGTAGAAATGGATTGTAAACTGCTCTGCTGAAGTCCATAGCAGGATTAACTGTTTATGCCAGTGAAAGGGAACTCGATTTAAGCAGTCCCTATTCACTCAGCATGCGTTAAAAAAGCAGCTGAATACTTTATAACTGTTGGAAGAAGTGTGGCATGTTCTCATGTGCTGCTTCATTTAATTATAGATCACTGGTTTATGATAATCAATCATGCATGTTTTTTTCTCCTTTGTCAGATGGGATCAAAGCCAAGGAGTCAAGTGAGCATTAATCCTGACTGGTTGAAAATCCTGTGGCACCACATTACAGTTTAATGATTTAGGTTGTGAATTGTATAGATCATTAACTCGGGTTTTTAATAATTCATCATATGCTATACTGCACTACTGTTATTTCTAGTCCCTTGATCCAAAAAAAAAAACATTAAGTCCACTTCCAAAAAGTACTTGTTCAGTACCATGGAAACGGATGGAATTTTCTTATCAGTTTAGTGTGGGCTACTGATCTACCAGGCCCAACTATTTAGTGAAACCTTCCATTTAATGATTCCCTAAGTGAGGCATTTAAGAGATGTTCATAGATGTAGTGAGACCAGCAGGTTTGTAACCCAGCATAAGCAAACTACCAGTGTGACAGATCCAATCAAGGATCAAGTCACACGTTCTTTTCCATTAGATTCAAGTATTGTCGCAGAAATTTAACTTAATGGTTCGCTTTGATGCGTGGACATAAACGCCACACACCAAGGGAGTGACCCTAATGAATAGCTGTTTAAGATTGTGCCAGACAAACCACTGAAATGTCCAGTGGGTGTGTAAAATTCCTTGGAGGACTGGTTCCAAAATGGTATATCTAAAGTGGAATCTGACTACTGCACTGGAATTGTGAATGAATATAGCATCGCCTCCCATTTGAAGACCTAGGTGGACTTAAAAGTGGCTCCTGATGGCAAGCCTTGAGACTGAGGGCTTATGGGTTCATTTTGAATTCAGCATATTCCCCCGTCTCATCAGCGCAGCCTTGCGGACTGTGTTTAATTAAGGTGTAGCTTAGAGCCAGTTAGCTTACAAAACGGGAATCAATATTTCAGTCATGTTTTCTGACAGCCTACATGAAGTGTTGGGTGTTTTACAGCATGAAAAAGCAGGTAAAAGCTGGTGCTTCACTGACTTCAAATTAATATTTAAAGACTAATTCACCCTTGCAAAGTTTCACTTAGACTAGAAAATACACCAGAAATGTCATATGAATTTGGCAGAGAGTGTACTATTTGTCCAGGTTTGAACGTGACTATGCAATACACCCTGTCTCCAAGAAATACCCAGCGATACTGCCTCTGACTGAACCAGCCGGGTGTCTCAAATCGCAGCTCAACTGTCGCAGGCCGTTCCTCACATTTCAGTTCCAAGGCACATTCATAATTTATCAATGCCTGCCCACAATCTTTGCATTGATACCGTGACAAATCTATAAAGTTAACAATGGAGTATTTTTCATACATGACAGGTCTTATTGCAACAGGTTATTTTCTGGCTTCCCTATTTCAGCTTGCGAGAACTCGAGCATATACTGGCCAAGTGGAAAATCCATCAGGGATCGTCATGTCCTCACAGACAGAGAGAGGCTGAAAGACTGTGAAACCATGATGAAACTTTCATGCTCAAAAAATTACCCTCTCAAAGGGATTTTTAAAAAATTTCCGATTGCCATTTCACAATACATTATGAACAACCCAGTTTGTTCCAAGGCTCATGAAGCACTTCATACAGACGAGAGAGACTGCCAGCGGTATGTCATAAAAAGTAAGAAAAAGTGGACATAAGTGTGATCATTTCTTCAAAACTCTGACAAAAAAGTCAACAAAAGCAGCCATTCCTCACACTAGAAATGATCAGCAAACCTGGATGATGTGTGTGTCTATGTGTCTATGTACGTGTGTATTCCTGCAGACTTGCATGCCTCTGTGTGTGTGAAGATCTAAGATTATGTCCAAAAGAAACACGTCGGACACAGTGAGCACCTCAGGTCTTACGTATGAAAGTGTCCAACGGGTTAATCCTCTTCTCTCTCTGTGCTCAGTGAACACTTTGAGGAGCAAATCTTGAATGAAAGGTGGAAAAAGAAGGGTCTAGGATGAAAAATATCGGAACTATTCTTCAATGTTAGCCCTAGTAGTGTTTTTATTCTTTTATTTTGAAAATCTATGATTTTGACCCAGTCTGACTGAGACTGCAGTTCAGTGGTGCTCGGAGAAATGCAAATTATGCAAGCAAAGGGCCTCTTCTGGCACAAAAATTCAATTTGCATATTGTGCAATGCAATGCAATTGAGCTAAATCAGAAAGCATCCCTTTTCGCTTTACATTCTTGACATTTTGGATTGCTGCTGAAAAAAAAATCTCACTTATAGTAAAAGGGATCTTTGTACAATGAAAGGTCAGAACACCTTCTCAGCAGTGCATTAGCTTGTGTAATCGTGCTAAAATCAGAGTCTCAGATTTGGAACTGTGGCTCTACCCTTCCCATTTCTCCACCCTTTGTTCTTCATACAAACCCTAGAGCTCTTCCATTAGATAATACCATTATCAAAACAAAACTCTGGGCAATTAAATGCAGATTACACTATAATTCAGAGCCTGGTGCATTAGTCTGTGCTCCATCATAGAGCTATCTAATACACCTCTAATGCATTTGGACAGTAATATCCTCCTCTAATCCTTGTAATGTTTGGTGCTGCACCTCCCCATGGATTAACCAAACCCTCTCAGTTTTAAAAGCATTCTGATCCAGTTCCCCAAGTGGCCTGCACCTCTAAACGGTACACCTTTAATTATGTTGAATCCATGTATTTTTACCAGTGTAAACTCTGTTTGCTCTTCATCGGGCAAAACGAAACAAACAATGAGCTATTTCAAAAAGTTAACATGAACTATAAATCTTCACACATTAGCTGCAACTTTTCACCTCCCACAATCCTGTTCTCAAGTTCAAAAACAATACACATCACCACAAAAAGGCAGAAATGGAGACGAGCTCTAACCCGGAAGTAAGGGGGAGGGAGGGCGTATTAACAGTTTAAGACAAACAGATTTCAACAGATGTGAATTTCTTAGGCAACATAAAAAATATCTGGAAAGGAGGAAGAGACAAAGATGGCATATTTGATATCAAAAAACAGGAAATCCGGTTCAGAGGGAAGAGACAGAAAACAGAAATTTCAGCACTTGTTTCAGCTGGGAGTCTCCTGATATAATGGCTGCCTCTCTCTTCTCTCTGGTGCATCTGTGCATCACTGGACCGCACACAATGCACTTTTTTGTGCTGTGTTCATTTGACTCTTGATGCAAGTCAAACAGGGAGGCACATTTTACGCCTCCATTTATGGCAGGAATACAGAGGCTATTTAGCTATTCTCCAAAGCAAGATCTCTCAAGCTGAGCCGTGCCTTGAGATTTTACCCAAATGTTAAATGTTTCATATATATATATTATTTACACTTTGCAACATTGTCCAAAAAGTAATTTTGACTGCTTACATCACCATTTGTTTACATGCCATCAGCCCCTGTAGGATACCTTCACAGCATGTCAGTCAAATGAACTGTGTTTGTGATAATTGCTCTACATTGTAGGGCCCCTGTGAGGCGCTTTCTCTTGGTATACTTCATGTTTTACATTAGTGTCGTTCTCACTAAGCAACTCAGAGACCAACTGGAATCAGTTTCTCAGATTTTGCTGGAAGTTCTCCCAGACCATTCCCAAACTAGACTAAATTAGAGCACAAATTGGATGACTCTGGCTTTTGTTTCACACTGTGAAATTGGTTGTTTGTTTGCTAAAATGTGCTAACACAATAAATTAAAAGCACGGCATTTAAAAATACCTACACGTAACATCTACACACTACAGAACAGAGTACAGAAACACTTCAGCACTGCCACAACACATTGTTCACAAAGTGCTTGTAAGGACAAGTCACAGAAATTATGATGCTGCTGTCATAAGAGCTAACAAGACTCAATTGTTCATTTCAACCGGAAGCATTAGCAGGAGCCTCCTTTTTATCTCTCCGCTCATGTTTCCTCTGAGTCACTCAGCTCGAATACACATGAACTGTATAAACAGAGACAGAGAGAGAGATAAACAGAGGGGAAGCCTAGCAGGTGTAAATGAAGAGCTTAGCAGCCATTAGCTGAAAGAGAAAACAAGGCTGTCATCCCCCAGAGCCGGCTATACACTGTCCAGAGAGCCATGGCAATTAATGGTGTGTGTACGTGAGCATGTGTTTGTGTGTGTGCGTTAAGTTCTTAAGTGTATACTAAGTATAAACTCATTAATCATCAAGACGTCATATATTACTCATTACTAGTTACACACTGCAAAGGTAAAATTGTTAACTAAACTGTTGCCCTGAGAGCAATAATTTGTTACACTACACATTATATTTCCATTCAATTACCTCTCCAAAATGGCAAACTACATCTTGCTTTACGTTTAAAAACCAGGATAAATTAAAAAAGCTCTCCTGGGTGCTTCTCTGTGTATGATTAAGAAAAACAAACTGCTGAAGACAACAGGATCAAAGTAACAGAGGTACTTCCATGCCAAAGAGAGTTAATTTTTATGCCATAAATAAGGAGATGGGCTGTATTTTTGGATAGTTTAAGTTTGATCTTACATTTAAAGTAACTAATTTCTTGGTTGATCACTGTAATTTACTGTTAAAATTGAGATACTCAATACTGGGAATACTGGAAATAGTGTTAGTGTGAGACACACACCACCATGCCTCACCACACAAAACAGGACAATTAAAATGTAAACCCCACCCTTAGTCATATATCATCAGCCTGTGATATGTAATGTACTTTACATTTACATGCTATTTTGTGATGGGGTATAGTCATTTGCCCACTTTGTGTTCCCTCTAAACTGATATGGTTCATGTATTCCTTCATGTATTCATCTTAACCAGAACTTTACAGTGTGACCACGCTGTGACGAGGTTCATCACACAAGCTTCACTGCTGTCAGATGTGCTCAGCCTCGGTGGCCTACACAGCCTCTGGGAAGGAGGAAGGAGAGGGGGAGGAGGAGCAAAAAGCACAGGGATATAAGCAGATCCTCCTTCTTCTTCCTCTTCTGGCAAAAAACGGACTTTCTATGCAAAAAAATATGGATCTAATTGGCTTTTAGTCTCTCACTATCTGGGTTTAAATCACATGCAAACTGTTTTGTGAAAATGAAGACAGTACAAGGACTTCAGAGCCCCAGAAGGAATGGTGGGATGTTTTCAGAATTTGCTGGTGAAGCTGGAGCCTCACAAGGCCCTCGCTGTTGTTTCCATGGGCATGAATTTCATTTTGCTGTATCCAAGCCATGAAGACATGATTCAATGATGATCCTTGTCATTTATTCTTTAAACTGTCCCAATTACAACTCCTGAAATAGAAGCATAACATCATCTCTCTTTACACACTAGACTCTATTGAGTACTCACAAGAGCTCCTGCACTATAGTGTCTCCTTTAGCATTTTTCCGATGGATTGCCACCTGTTGAAGTGGGCTGAGTATTCTTTGTCATACGATGACTCTTGAGTCACTGTCCTGCCAATTGATGTACAGCAGCATTTCAAAAAGAATGGGTCATGATCCAACCTGGCTCTCTTTACAATTTCTATACAGTGTCCACCAGTGACAAATTAAAGATAAAACCAACATCAAGTGTCTTAGTAACATGCTGAGCCACAATGAGACACTAGAACAGCTTCAATGCTCCTTGGAACTGATTCTCTCTCTGAGGGCCATAGCCATAGTGTGTAATTCATCTTCATCAAGCCATTTGGTGAGCCCTTGCACCCTGCAGATGGGGGCATTGTCATCCTGGAAGAGACCAAGAGAGCCGCATCATCGTAGGATAAAAGTGATCCCTCAGAATAACTTTGTATTGATTTGTCGAAAGGACAGGTGGAGCCAAACCATGTCAGGAAGATGCCCCCCACAGCTTAACAGAGCCAGCGGACCCCCTCAGCGTATGGCTCCAGCATTCAGGTCTGTAGCGTTCTCTTCTTCACATCACTTCTTTCCAAATCTCTGCAGTCCAATGCCGGTGGTTTTTTCAACCCTCAACTGTGCATTTGTCTTTGTAATGAAGGCTTCAGTGCAGGCACATTGAAGCTGTTCTTCTTCTACACTTCATGTTGGTTTTTCCTTTAATTTGTCACCTGCTTGTATTATGTGTTCATTAGACCGGGTACCAGAATGAAACCAAATCGGTGCTAACAGGAACATGACATATACATGGATGTACAGTAAATGGCCATGGAGGAAGATAGCATGAGAGAAATCCCCTCCTTGTTCTAACCCTAACGACAGGATATGTAAGAGACAGACATCTCATCACTGCATGTGAACATGCAATCAAAGTCCTGTTGCAATCTCTTATGAAACACCTTAAGAACTTGCAAAGAATGCAGTCCTGTTGATAAGCTGTTTTACTGGGAGTGATCAAATAGCAACTTCAGTCCCAATCTTTTATCAAGCTTGATCTGCCTCACCAGTTTCACCTTCATAAAGTCCGACTGTATAAACTGCTTTCACTACATTTATATAAATACATAACATAAGATTAACCATTACTGATCCACAGGGAAAAATCTCTCAAAGCAAAAATAGAAAAAAAAATGAAAACATCAAAGCTATAAACACAGCTCAAGCCACATGTTCTTGACAGCCATATCATCACCCCCCATCAGCTGACATATAGGCCTTTTTATTAATGTAAAAGCAGATGTTTGTGTGTGTGTGTTTGTGTCAACCAAGTGTTTGTACATCCCTGCAATGGCTTACACTCTAATAGAGTCAAAAGGCCTGCATGTGAAGCATTTGGTCACAGAGGCTTAGTGACTTGTGTACGGCTTTAAATACCAATGACGATCAAGTAGAATCCAATGAAACTTATCGTCATCAGGATTATTCGATACTCAGTAATCCATGACTGGTTTCAGTGCAATTGGTGGCAGCAATCGACCACTCTTTCTACGATGGAGCGCAATACAAATGGGGTTGGTAAATCCGCAGGAGTATAACATGAACAAGTGTTGGTTAACATCTCAGTTTTATGAAAAGACCATCTTTCTGGTGGTAGAATAGCTTTTAATTAAAGAGAAGTGGCTAATGTAAGGAAGCATACACGTCCTTGAGTCAATACAGACATTGAACGAAAATCCATTCCTGACATTCAGTTCCCCATTCACAAATTTCCACAGGACATGACAGAGGAGTTTAGTGCTCTCTAGATGCTGGAAATCCATTTTGGTAACACACTGATTGATTCAATCTGCTTCCTCCTGGCCAATTACTCCACCTCATTATGATAAAGGGCTTCTGAAGTACTTTATTCCCCGCCAGATTCCACTTCTTGTCTCACTTCAAAAGGGCAACCATGAAGCAAAAGGAAAGAGTGGACATCACCAGCTGCACAGGCTGGCAAGGTGTTGAAGGACAGCAACAGTGAGGGAAGTAACATTAAGAAGCTGCTCACAGTAATGTAATATGTTAGTCAAGGCAGCAGTATGTCTCTGTGAGATATTTTTAATGTATTTTTAAAACAATGGGGGCATGTGAGAAGTAAAGCAAAACGTCAGCAGAGCAGACAGGAGTAGCCTGAGTTTAGACTTTTCATGGGAAATAATCTTTCAATATAATTAGCTCAGTATGTAGCACATGTATTAAAGGGCCATCCCCACTTCTTTGATGTCTGGCCCATTGGTCATATTACATAAGTGCTGAGAAGAAAAAAAGAGAGAAAAAAAAAATCTGTCTCCAGCACACATGTTAAACAATCATAGGCAACTAATGTTATCCTAAAAGTGAAAAAAATGAGAGGCTGTTGGGAGTTGTGAGGCTTGATGGCTTGTTCATTTGAATGGCACACATCCAAACCTGACAGGCTTGTTTAAGGGAGTTGTAAAACACAGAACAAAATTTATCAAAATGAAAACATTTCAAGTGGCAGATCTCACTTCCTGCATGACTCTGAGGATAAAGTCAGTAAAGTAATCCAAAGTTTTTTGCACTGATGACTCAGAATGGATTTCACTGATAATAAAAACTGAAAACCCGCTTTCAAGAGTTATGAATCTACAGCCCGTATAATAAAAAATTCTAACTTTGGAATATTAAAAGATTCATTTTCATACTTTTAAATTTTAGTTGTCTGCCATTACTTAACATACTGTATGCTGAAGTGTTGCCTGCGCATCAGACAGAGCTTTCCACCTGAGACACAGAGGTGATTTGGGTTGAAGTGACCAATTGGGCAAATTCCTTGTAGTCGTTTTACACTCAAAAAAGGTAAAAGGTGTTCTGTTTTATGTAGGTGTACAAGCTACCAGTCTTTCTAAATGCCACCACAATGAAAACAACTCTGTTGATGTTGAAAGACCCTATCTTGGATTTCAAATGTCGTTGAAGGTAATAACACCAGCCTGCAGCTACCAAGATCAATTTTCAAAGACAAAAGAGGGAAGAAGGAAAAGACTAAGGAACATGGTGGGTCAGAGATACATGACCCAGTTTCACTTCCCAATTTTACACAGTAGGAGAAATATGTAAAGGACCACACACCAGCACACACACAGGTATACACACTCATACAGAGACATACACAGACACATGTATCACTTGCATCTCTAGCCACCAACTAAAAAAAATGTAGGAAATTGTTAACAAACTCAGTTGTTTCTGCCCTCAGTCGGCCAAAAGGCATTCTACCATCTATTTTCACACTCCCCCTCTGTCACATCGCTAAATCTTTATTTCAGCGAGGGAGACAGGAGGTAATCCCACTTCGATTTTCTTCACATTGTTACGTCACAGCTGCCTTTTAAAGCTGGCAGCTGGAGATGTATTAATTAAAGGTACATGCTCTCTCCAACCTGCAGCTCCCGTATAACATTATGGAAAGCCAACATCGACCAGTAAATCCAGAGAGAGCCTGGTCTGAAGACATACTGATCTCTTGGGATCTCTGAATATCACCAGCCATCGACATAATGCATGCATCCGTCCAACCATCCATTTTCCATACTCATTTAATCCTGCCCTAGGTCAACAGGGGAGGGGGTTGGAGCCAATACCACAATGCACTGGGCAGAAAGCAGGAAAACACCAGTCCATCACAGGGTTAATACACATCCAGATCCAGGTCTCCAATTCACCTGGCCAGTCGGTCTTTGACAAATGGGCCTGATACAGAGGCCAGAGGGAATCTTTGTTGTGTTGTCGGTTGTTGTCTTTCCCAAAATGTCTTCAGCTGCTCTATTAAGGATTCTTCCGATAAAAATCAGAGATCTTTAACAGCAAAAACCACCTGAATTTCACTTAACCTAAACAGATGTCTGTTTTTCTTCACTTGTCTAATTTACCTGCTAGGGCTGTCATTTTTCTTCAAAGTTCGAATTCGTTCAAACGAATTATTTTCTACTTCAGATTCGTTAAAACTTGATTTGAGGGAAAAAGTGACAGCAGAATTTTTGGTTGAAACACCCTCGTTACAATGCTCTTCATCTGCAGCTAACATGGTTGACAGCATTCATAAACCACAGAACTGATGATTTGCTGTGTAAAGTAAATGTTTGCTCTGGTGTAATTTTCCAGACCGTTTCACTCCGCCAAATTTTACATCATCAAAACATAACAGTGCTGCTGCTTTTAGGAAAACTAATGTGGGCAACAAAATTACAGTGATGAATTACTGGTGTAAAGTAAGTTTGACTTGTTTGAGTTAATTTGCCTTACTTGCACACATCACGATGTCAACACTGAAACAATATTTCGTGCACCCCTAACCTAAGCATAATGCAGCAGGCTGAAATTGAAGGTTTTAGTTAATCACAGAGGTCAACAAGGGGTCTCTGTTAAATGGCAAGGCCTGGACAATCCAGCTTAGGGATACCACGGCAGCTCGTAGGGCCCACTTTGCATGCAGACAGATGTGGGATTTGTGACATGCTGATGTTACTGGGCGGATTCACAATGAGTGCAGGGAAGGATTTTTCCCTGTTGCACATTACCAGCCGGAAAGCAAATTCCCAGTAAGTGAGCACACTTCTTACTAGCAAATGACAGGACAACAGGTGGTTCCATTCACTAGAAAAAACGCCTGAGTGAGTTTTTCATTGAGGTCAAAGCTACCATTAAGCTACCATTAAGCAACTATTATACCATTTTGCCCCTTAAAACATCATAATAATCAACTCTTTGTAAGTAGGTTTAACACTGAAACCATAGATGTGGCTTTGACGTTAATCATCTAAATGGGTGTTTTTAAAAACCACTATAACTATGAGTCACTAGCAAAGAGTTCACACATGCCTAACTACCATGTATTACTGCTTCCTTAATGGAGACTGTGTATCCGAAAGGATAATATGTGCTGACACTGGCTTTATTTCAGTTACAATGATGCAGACCCTAACTTGACATGGCAGGAGTACGACCTCTTTATTCACACAGGTCTCATTTTGCTCTGCAAACATTTAACTGTCCAGGCGCAGACAAACTAAACACTGCATGGATGAAAAGTGAAATTTCAAGTCAGATGTCTAAATCTTTGGTTGTACAAGTGCATTGGCAATGTAAATTTTTTATTAAAGAGTTATTTTGGTTTTGAAGTTTTGCAATAAACCTTTTTATTACAGCTGCGTTCCTGCAATCTGCATCATCTACCTCTGTTTTTCAGTGGATAAACTGGTATCTCTGCCGCTTCCACAATGGATTTCTCATTCCATGATTGATGAACACTGGTGCAAAATGGCAGCAATAAAAAGAAGCCCTTACTCCAGATTTTTTGGAAGTGACACAAAAACTGATGTTTAGCTTTGGTGTATTAGATGATTTCCTATTAAAATCCATAGATACAATGGAAATATGTTGACACGTTATCACTCCATATATGTTTAGACACAGATTAGGACAGGAATAAGGAAAATGCACCACCAAACTACACAATGAGCCCAAGAATGCAGAGTCAGTCATTTGTTGTTTAAAAACCAAAAAATCAATATACTGGAAAGAAAACAGTTAACCTGATAAATCATATCCATTTCTAAAAACAAGTGGTGCATCTTGGATCAGCTCTGAGTGATGTATTATTCTCATCCACACAGCCTCATCCATGTCTAAGTCACGCTTCTTAGTGACAAACTTATTCTGGTTGTCCAATATCCTGGTCTTACTAAAAGAAACCTGAATGGAAGGAACAGAGGAAAGTTATTTATCATGATAAACACACCGCTCCTGACTCGCGCTCATGTATTTAGATTGAAACCCTATGGAGGTTGCTAATAAATATCACCTGTCATCACTCTTGGCACAGCAAGAGGAAACGGTGTGTATATAGCCAACACTACGCACTAATGATAAAGCATAGTTTGGCTCACCATGATGTAACTGTGTGCTCTCAACCTGATTCTGTTGTGACAGGACTGCCACCTGCCGAGCTGCTTCCTCCTGCTGGAGCTCAACATCCAGAGCTTTCCAGCCAAACAGCCAACCGCTCAAGTCCAGCCAGCTACTTCATCATCCTCATTTTTCATTGTAATAAAATAGTTTTACTAACAAGTTGTGATTCACCATGCATGAACCTTTGTGACCACTAGCCCCTTCTAAACAATGCGAGCATAACGACACACAAGCAAGTCTATCTGTCTGTATCAGTCGTGCCCCCACACGCTCCGTATGAATGCCGAGCTCATCTGCGAGCCGTCCTCCTAGTTCAAGAGTTCAAGAGACCGGCCTACGAGTGAAAGATGATGAAGAGATATTACAGAGGAAAATTCTCCATCCTCCTGTCGAAATGTATTTAATGCCCTCACAGACCACCATCGACAGCGTTGCCACTGCTTTCGACTCTTTCGTAGCAGGTACATGATTACGATGATCCATGTTTGTTGTTGCCAGAAACATTTGACTCTGAGCTGCCCTCTAGTGGATGCATCGCTTAGCATCCATACCAACGTAAAGGACGAATGTAAGTATGTGGTCGGTGAAAACAACATATTTATTTTTGTACGTAAAAAGAGCATAAAGGAGCCTTAATTCTCCTTTATAGTAATACACTACATGTTTGCCATCAGGTACACAAACTGATTTAAATACGCAATACCCCGGTAGTTCACCAGAAAAGATTGTGTACCATGTGTCAAGGCTGATCGCCGCGTCCCAGGTTTGAATCTGACCACAGGCCCTTTGCTGCATATCATCCCCTCTCTCTCTTTCCCCTGCCTTTCCTGTCTCTCTCTACTGTGACTGTCAAATAAAGAAAAGAAAATAATAATCTTAGAGAAAAAGAGTATGCAATAATTAAGATCAGTCATGTGATGCAATAGTGGCATTATAATGTGCCAGAGGTCAGAAAACTTGGGTTTTTGCAGCCACAATTTTTCTCTGGGGGCCATGACCCTGGACCCCACTAGCTGGCGTCTCCACATCCTTGTGGAAATCCCTGACATCATTACTCTGACACGACATGGCTGCATGGTCCGCATACATTTCCGCCACATACATCAATAAGGGCATGCGTAAATACACACACTGTACATACATGTGACGATTTACCTGGCCTCCAGTGCATGGCCAAGCATGGCAAACCAAGGCTGACTAGTCTTACTTTCATGTTTCCCTCAAAGCACGTCATGCTTGCACCTTGCTGCCAGCAGAATTTTTTTTCTGCTTCAAATAGAGCTGGAGCTTCAGTTGCACAAACTATAGCAGGATGACGGGGTGCTCAGTTCATGGACTCAGTGACTTTCTGCCTCAACACTTTTTGTCCTGTGTTATGAACCTTTTGTGTTAACCTTGCTACATCGCTACATTATCCAGATACACGTATGTGCTCGACATGGACAAAAGGATTATAAAAGCAAAGAGAGTGTCTGGCACTTGTAGGGGATCATTTCTGCCCATCATGTGAGCTCGCTGTAATCTGATGATGAGTATGATGAAGTGCTTTATGTTAATACTGTGGTAAGCAAGGGCAGCAAGCAGAGTGGCATTTTTTTCAGGAACTGTGACAGATTGCTATTGTGCTCTGGCCTTCACAGAGCGAAACAGCACTAAACTGTTGTCCACATTGTTCTCGGCAAACCAGCAGCACACTGGCAGCAGCGAGCAACATGAATATTCAAAAGTATTAAATCAAGTCTCTAAATTAGAGCTGTGCAAAAAAAAAAATGCATCCAGCTGAGTATCACAGTATTATTTTTCAAAACACTCGATTCTCTAGCCACTTGTGTTGATGTATTCATAGGGCTGCCACTAAACAGGGATTGAAGTTGAAAAAAATCCTGAGCCTGAAATATTGTTTGCGTGTGCTTTGCCGCATTTATTTAAAAGAACTAAACAGTACAAGCAACTTTGAAAAACTTCTTCTGGGTAATTATAATGTGGAAAACAGATTTGCACATTTGCTTTCGTGCTTGCTAGTTGTGTAGTTCAGTCGCATTATCACAGAAGTGAATGAGGACACTGGATTTTGTCAATATTCAGGTTAGTAGCTTCATCCACATTCAACGAAAAACATACTTTTTCTGAGCTTCTCAGATAAATCTTCTTAAACTCTGGTGTCCATGGGTGTTCATGTAGCCAGCATGTTGATTGGAGACTGATAATCAATTAGTTGCCAGCAATTAACTTAATTGCAAACTATTTTAATAATCAAATGATCATTTTGAGTCATTTTTAGGAGGAATATTTTGAAATTCTCTGATTCCGGCTTCTCAAACATTAACATTTTCTGGTTTCTTTCTTCCTCTGTTACAGTAAACTAAATATCTTTGGGTTGTGGAGAGTTGGTTGGGATAAATAGGACATCACAATGGGCTGTAAGAAATTGTGATCAAGATTCTTCACCATTTTCTGACTTTTTATGGATAAAACTACTAATTGATTAATCAAAAAAAATAATTGACACATTAATTGATAATAAAAATAATCGTTTCTAGATACACTGTTGTGTAGGAAAGCATTCCTTTTTTGGGGTTGTGCAACATGGAACAAGAAAAACCTTTTCGAGCAGAGTGACATGGCCTACCATTAACAAAAACGTTTTTTTGTTTTTTTTTCTGGTTAATCACAGTGCTGTTTGTCAAATTCTAACTTAAAAGCCTTGTGACACTCTGCTATAAAAATGCCTGCTTATGTCAACTGAGAGAGAGAGAGGGAGAGGGAGAGGAAGAGAGACCAAAATGGAATCAAATTCCAGGTGACATCAGCATGACAACGGGAACATGGACGTCATCCCACCTGGCTCTGCTCAGTCAGTCCCCTTCCTGCACTCAAATCCCCATATCAGAGTCACACTGTGAAACAGGTTTGGGCTACTACATGACAGCATGCAATCATGAACTGAACAGGGGTCTATTATCTCATGCCATGCAGGTGTCAGAGAATGTATTTCCATCCACAGAGGAAATCTCCTGTGCAAAGAGACAAGGAGATTTGCATTAATGAGTTGTCCAGACCCCCACTGAAGCCCGGGACAGACCAATTCTGAGAAACACCGCTGCACGGGACAAACAAATGTCAGTCATTTCACCATTAAAATGTTGTCATCTATGACTGAGCAGCAGTGTGGATGAATATTATTTTAAATTCACTCTGTGAACTATGTGTTGTAAACACTGGGTAAATAACAGCAAAATAAGGGCACACGTATATATGACAAAACAGTTCCTCCAGGCTGAAAAATAAAACAAACAGTAGCATTTGCCATTCAAACACCATCTTCTGTGTTCACTGCCAAACACATTAGGGCTATGGAGCATATATTGAATACAACACAGCATTTTCCCAAATGCACTGTGGGAATTTGAGTGATAAATAATGCAGACAGCCAGGGCGGATTAGTCTCATCTTAATGCAGCTGGTCTGAATTGATTGTCGAGAAACAGGATGAGAGGAAGAGAGGTTTTCAGGGAAATCCAAAATGACTGTTTATTTTAGTATAATATTGTTTCTGGTCAGCACCAACCACTAGCAAGAAACTGTAGCTGAATTCATCATAGTTTTTTGCTTGTTTGTATGTTTTTTGGTCAGCTCTGGCTTGAAGGCAAAAACATCTGTCTGGTGTGATGATATCTTTGAGATTAGCCTATTTATTTGCACCTCATTAGCTCTCTTTAGACATTTGGGATCATAAGACAGAATGAAATCCCAGGGAATTCACTTCCTCAAGACACAAGCTGATCCGTCTTTTTCACACATGCTCTGCCACTTTCATGCAAGCCACACCCAGTTCAAGGTTATGTCACGTCAATCTGTAAAGACACAACACACACTCGCGCATATCAAAACCCATAATCCACCCACGCGTAGTTATTCTGATGGATAGGATTAAGATCAGTGGCACTGTCAACTTACTTACAGTATCCAGTCATCCCCAGACTATGACACCATGCAAGCCGCCCAGCCCTGCACAGAGCAGGGAGGGAGACTTTTTGATGCATGAGAAACACGAGGTAGTCTCAGTTTCTATCAGAAAGGATGAGACATGTGACTTTTTAAGGTTGTTTAGGTATCTGACATAATAAATCAGGCTTGGTTCAGTGATTTAGAATATTAAATATATGACCTAAATATAATTTTGCAGACCAAAGAGCCCTGTCAGAGCCCCTATACAAGAGTTATGCTGACATGTCTCATAAAAATGACCACTGAGGGCCTGTTGCTGCCAAATAAGTTATAGACCTACACTAGATTTATATGCTTGTTTGACCATTTTCATTTCTGGACGTACGCCAGCTCATATATAATCACGAGTCAGTTTTTGGGAGGATGAAAGGGAGGTGAGATCCTGTTTGCACAAAAATATCAAGCGTATCCACTGGTTATATCAATTTTAGGGAGGATGTGAGGAAAAGTGATTACTTACATTTAAAAATTATTGACCAACATGCCATCTCACCCACCCACTCACTCACTCACTAACATTCTGCCAAGGACCAAAATCCCACTGACAGAGCTGGAGCTTGACTTTGTAAAACAGTTTGTATGTTGTTGGCACTGACATGTTCATGCATTATCCACATACTATAGTTTAATGCATCCAATGTGACATATTAATGCTATGCACTTTAGAGGTCTGAGATTTTACAACAGTGTTCCAGCTGTTCAAAGTCTAATGTGGTCTTAAGCTATAATGTTTATATATATATAAGCCTATTCAAAAAAATAGTCACAAAGAGCTTTCAAAAACAAACATAAACAAACAGGAATAATACCAAATGTGGGTTACATCAATAACAGGCAAATAGGATGACAATAAACCAGGTAAAAACAAATTATTTAAAAATAAATAAATAAAAAAAAAAAAATTACATATATATATATATATATATATATAGATAGATAGATAGATAGATAGATAGATAGATAGATAGATAGATATAGATATATATAGATATATATATATATATATGTATATAAATG
>OMLB01018523.1:0-14481 GCA_900302555.1 Myripristis jacobus | reverse complement strand
AATATCCGCTTGAGACCTCCGCTTGAGACTTCCGGCATCGGTATGGACCATGGACGCTGAATAAGCCACGAAGAAGAAACTTCCGGTATGGACTTCCGGCACGGATTGGATGTATGGCGGCGCCCATGTCCGCCATCTTGACTGCAGCAAGGTACTCTTGTTTTGTTTACAACAGCCACCTGCCTGGCATCCCGCCCTGCTTATAGAAACGTGTGTCGCAGGCTATGACGCAAATCTTCGTTAACAGAAATGTTGAAATTTAATATTTATTCTACACATTTTTACAGCATTGGAAAACGTTAAGAATGTTTGTGTCATGTTTGTCCTCCTACAGAAACCATATTAAAACAAAAAATATATTTCCCTCCCCCATCTTTTTCCATTTTCAAACATTTTTGAAAAAGCTCCAGGGAGCCACTAGGGCGGCGCTAAAGAGCCGCATGCGGCTCTAGAGCCGCGGGTTGCCGACCCCTGGTCTAGATCTACAAAACAGTTATTGCCTTTGATTTTCATTGATTAAAATTATGATAAACTAATGCCTCCTTGAAAAGCATCTGGCCAGGTCAAAAAACAAAACAAAAAGAAAAAAACGAGGGGAAGTCACTGGCCTGACTGACAAGGACTGAAAGATAGCAAAGCCACATGTCGATCATCATCAGTTTGGATGAGGTGTTGAACATCAGACTACATCCTTGAAGGCCAAGTCAGACATACAGGAGAAATTCAGTGTGATGACAGACTGTGAGAATGACATCAGTTAAAATAACCCCTTTTAAAGGCAGAAGTCAGTTGCGGTTTGAAAGCACAATATTCAAAGTTGGCCTCTTCTCCCTGGCTAAGCTAACCGTCAGCCGCTGCCATCGAGTTTTCATTTCCTTGGATGGCGATGGAATTAAATGACTACTTAAAATGTAACGTCACTACCCTGCCAGCACTGACCTGTCCACCAGAAAACAGGTTAACACCACATCACTCTACATCCTCATCCCCTCCCTCAGTGCTCGGCAATAGGTGAAAGCTAATTCCAGATTCACTCTCGCTGTGGAACGAGCTTTGTCCACTCGATATTTCGCCTAATTAGATTTCCGCGGTTTGCGTCTACAAGTTTCGTAGCTTCCTATTGGATATTGTGCAGTCAGTCTGGTTCTGAGTGTTGTGATTGGCTAGAAGCTACACACTGACTGACCAAAGGCTGACGCCCAGAAGAGCCTAAGTTCAGCAAAACAAGAAAATACAGGCAGAGGGCAGGGTCTCTGCAGATACACACACCAACACACACTTCTAGTGGGTCATAAGGCATGATTGAGAGGGAATATTTTTGTATGAGTTTATACTTTTTTTTTTCTCTCAGAAAATCCTATTCATTCTGCCTTTAAACAGAACGTTGAGAATGATGTGCTTGATAGCAGGTATGGGTCCCGTTGCTGATCTTGCATTGATTGGTCAGGCTGGGTGACAGATCGGGGTGGTATTACGTTTCACGGGTTAAGGACAAACACAGGTTTGTAAAAAAAAAATAAGGGTGGGTAGGAGGGGAGGATTAATGAGGGTGTTACCCAGAAGGAGGTGAGGTGAGACCCAGGACTGGTCCTTAGGGCCATAATCCTCCCTGTCCACCAAATATTGACACCCCAACCTCAATAGCGGACATCAAAGAACCATTTAACAGTGTAGGCCAGGTGGTCATCAATAATGCATGGAGGAGGTGGGGCAGCATCTGGGGGGAACAGGGGAGTGAAGGAACAAGGTTTCAGGAGAGATACATGGAATGGATCTTCATAGAATCAGGCAACTTGAGTTTCACTGCATGTTTTTCTTGATTTTGAATGGCCCAGTGTAATGGGATGCCAAATCAAGGGAGGAGACTTGAAGGGCCAGGCTGATATTTTGGCACAGGGCTCCAGTGACGATCAGGCAGGTGGCAGCCCAGCAGAGCCAGCCCAGATGCAGGAAAAGGTGTCATACCTGTGATGGCGCACCTCCAGGTCTTGGCTGGCCTGCTCTGTCTGCCTGTTCATCTGGGGATGGTAGGAGGAGGACAGGCTGGAGGTGGCACCCAGAGCCTGGCAGAAAGCTTTCCATACCTGAGAGGAGAACTGAGGACCATGATCAGACACAATATCCAGAGGAATGCCATGAGGATGAAATACATGTTGCACTAGAACAGGGGTGTCAAACTGGTGCCATGGAGGGCCGAGAGGCTGCAGGTTTTCATTCCGACTGAAAACTCCACCAGGTGATTTCACTGATTAGTCCCTTCTCTCTGCTTGGAGGTGGGGTGATCAGTGAAATCACCTGGTGGAGTTTTCAGTTGGAATGAAAATCTGCAGCCTCTCGGCCCTCCATGGCACCAGTTGGCCACCCCTGCACTAGAAGGTCTGCTGTTTTGGATGCTGAGGAAAGTTTGGGAAGAGGTGTGAAATGCATTTGAGAAACTATCTAACTACTAACAACATTGAGGATGACTGTGTTGCCTTTTGAAGGTGGAAGACTGATTACAAAATTGACTGCAATGTGGGACCAGGGAGGACTAGGAATAGGCAATGGGTGGAGAAGTCCAGTGGTGGGATGACAGAGTCTGGGACAAATAAGCAATTAGCTGAGCTGTTACATGGGTCTGGTTGATTATGATGTGTGTCTTGTACCAGGGACTCCACTACCATGTTACTGCTGCCACCATGTAGGAGGGAGGAAGGATGGTCTCAGGATCATCAGTGGAGCTTTTGGGAGCTGAGTGACTGGAGAAGGCAACTGGTTTGATGTTATGGGAGCCAGGGCAACAGGAAAGTGTAAAGGTAAACCTCCCCAGGAAACAAGGGCCACTAGGCTCGGTGTGAGTTCAAATGCTTGGGAGAATGGAGGTATGAAAAACTCTTGTGGTCAGTCCATACTAGGGATGTCCCGATCACAATTTTTTGCCCCTGAGTCCGAGTCCGAGTCCTTTGATTTTGAGTAACTGCCAATACCAAGTCCTGATCCAATACTTTGGCACTGCAGTAAAAAAAAGAGTCTCTGTCAGTGTTGGCTGCCTCGTTGTCTTTGCCCGAGTTGCTGCAGTGTACTCGGAGAATTGTGCTGGGTGCTTGTTTCTCAGGTGGCGAATCATGTTCATTGTGTTGAAGGCGCATTTTTCCTTCCATCTTGCAGACATTGCATGTTGCTGTAGCACTGTTTTTTCTTTCCACTTTAAAATATCTCCAAACGGCAGATATTTGAGACGCTTGTCTTTTCAGTTTTTCAAAACCGCTTTCTTAGCCTAATACCTGTGACCAGCTCACAGCTCAGTTCACTGCCACTGACGCATGAAGGCACACCCACTCATAGAAATACACAGTGCTAGAAGCTTCATTGCCTACTCTGTGACATTGAATATGTGGCATAAGGCTGACACGACTAGCTCTAGTCTGTATATTTCTATGCGCCCACTCTCCACACATGTGTAGTGTTTACAACATGGACGTGACATTACGCAACATTACATTAATAGGCCTACATCAGTGATCCGGATCTTTTCCACCTGATTCCAATCCTTTGAAAATTATGTGATCGGGCCCCATTTCCGATCATAGTATCGGATTGGGGACATCCCTAGTCCATACTATGAATGGGTGAACAGGACAATTCCCACAACAGAGTCAGATGTGTCCACCTCCACTATGAACTGCCTGGTAGTCTCTGGATGAGACAGTATGGGAGCGGAGGAGAATAGTTTCTTTAGGCAGTGGAGTTCTTTGGCTTCAGGGTTCAAGGAGAAAGGAGTGGCTGTGGAGGCGAGCTGCTTGAGGGGAGCTGCTATGCCAACTGTAGTCTCTGATGAAACACCAGTAGAAATTGGTAATGCTGAAGAAGCACTGTAGCTGTTTCCGGGTGGTGGGTCTCGGCTACTCTACCACTGCTTGAATTTTTGCTGGGTCCGTCTTCACCTGCTCCCGATATCGATATAACCAAGAAAACTGACAGGTGAGACATGGAATTCATAATTCTCGGCCATAACAAACAGTTTATTTTCTATAGGAGGTGACAGAGAACCAACCTGATGTGCTGGACATGCTCCTCCAGATTTTGTGAGAAGATCAAGATGTTGTCCATATACATAAAGATGAAATGGTCGAGCATGTTGCAAAGGACATCATTCACTGCCGGAGTGTTAGTCAGGTTGAAGAACATGATCAGGTACTCCAAGTGTTCAAAGGGAGATTGAAAGTTGTTTTCCATTTGTCGCCCTCTCTGATTCTGACCAGATGGTAGGCATTTCTTAAGTCCAGTTCAGAGAAGATGGTTGATTGTTGCAGGGGCTTGAGAGCTGAATCGCTAAGTGGAAGGGTGTACTTGTTCTTAACAGTGATGTCATTAAGTCCGCAGGGCTGCAGGGTATGATCATTCATATCCACAAAGAAAAATACGACTCCAACAGGAGGGGGAGATGATGCCAGCCAAGGAGTGAATGTACTTTTCCATAGATTCTCCTTCAGGCTGAGACAGACTGTAGAGATGACAAGCTGGCAGAGGAGCACTGGGGAGTGGACCTATGGTGTAGCCGTAAGGATCATGAGGAGGCAAAGACAGAGTTTGCTGTTTGCTGAAGACTTCACTTACATCATAGTCCTCGGGGGGAACGGAAGAGAGGTCTGAAGGCTCAGCGAAAGGAATTGTGGTTGTCTTGCCAGGGGCTAGGGCTTACTGGAGGCAGTTAGAATGATAATCCGCACTCCAGCTGAGAACAGAGCCTGATGACCAATCCAAATGGGGACTGTGAAGCAATAATAACAGCGAACCCAGGCCTCAGCTCCATGTCATTACCTCATACAAGCAGCTCCATGGCAGACACCTCGCCAGTTACCTTGGCGAGGTGTCATCCAAGGTGTTAGTGTTTAAGGATGCAGAACCTCAGTTTTTATGCCAGTGAGTGATGAGTGAGGAGTCAGCACTGGAATCCACTAAGGCAAGCGAGAGTTTCCTGGTTAAACATAAGGGAGGCATTAAACTGCATTCGAGGGGGGAGATTAACAGAAGTGTCAACAATATGACTCATCAGCCCCCCCGCAGTTACTGATGAGCCTCGTCTTTTGGCAGGAGTGGACAGCAGGCAAGAAAATGACCAGTTTGGCCACAGTAGATGCACTCACCCACTTTCAAATGGCGCTGATGTTCAGATGGTGATAAGTGAGCCTGACCTAGTTGCACAGGTTCACCAGGGGGGAAACCTATAGATGACGTGGAAAAAGTGGCCAAGCATGATGGGCTGGTCCAGGGAGATGGTTATGGCCAGCTGCAGGAGACATAGACAGTGGGGCAACAGAGCCTCTGTCTGCAGTGCTCTTTTAAACGACTGACGTTATCATTCGGGCCATTTAGGAAAACTCCCTGCAAAGACTCATTGTTCCAGCTGCTCTCAGCAGAGGATTCTGAATTCCAAAGCATATTCTGCTGCAGATTGAGAGCCCTGACACAGAGAAAGGAGGTGTTTTCTGCACTGTGATCCCAAACAGTTGTACTAGGGTGTAACAGTCAAACGTTGGTATGCAGTTGACCAAACTATAAAGTGTTGAGTTCTGTTAACATTTATGACACTTTAATTGAATAAGGTTCAATATTTTATATTTTGTGGGGAAAATATATTTATATTATTTGTATTTATATTTTGTGGGGAACAAAATGTTTAGGAACCATGCTAACGTATGGTTCCTAAACATTTTGATTTGATTGAGTGAAGGCAACATGGCAGACGGCAGCAAGTAGAGACGTGCTGCTCTGACCCGGGGAGAATAATATCAGTTTTCTAACAAATACCGACGCTGTCTACTTCCATTATCTTGCGCTAGATGCTGCACAAGTTACTTTTGTGGTTTATCTAGTGTGTTGCCAGAAATGTGTTAGATTGACGTCCAAACAATTGTGTCCAAACATTTAACCATGCATGTCCTTCATGCCTGTTGGCACCCGTTCTAAACCACCAATGGAGAAAATTCAGGAAACATTAGACATGCTGGTGGAATCCAACAAGAAGATCTCTTCTAAAGTGGACAAAATCGGCATTCTTTCTCAAAAACTCGACCGTCTTACGACCAAGGTGGAGTCTTTTGTGAAGAGGCTGGATAAAACTGAGTCTGATCTACTTGAGCAAAAAACCCAGCAAGACGCGCAGGAATTACACATCAAAAAGCTGGAAGCGGACTTTAAAGATGTCCTCCTGGAGATTGATCAACTTGAAAATAGATCAAGAAGATACAACCTATGACTTCTGAGTCTGGCACCAACATGTCTGCGTTCCTTGCCGCTACCCTCTCCGGCTTACTCAGGATTCAACTCCAGGCTGCGGATATTGAGCTGGCTCACAGAATCGGCTCTCCGCCTGCTGCGGGGAATACCAACAAGCCCTGCACCGTAACTCCACCACTTCCAGAAGAAGCATCCTGGCAGCAGCACGGTCTAAAGAGCTCAAGTATGAGGACAAGATCATCAGGATTGTTGCAGATATGTCAGTGCATCGGAGGGAGATGCGGAGCACATTGTGGTCGCTGCGAGAGCAGCTACATGAGAGGGGCCTCCGTACTCAGATCCGTGATCCTGCTACACTACGGGTCTGGATGGATGGCAGATCCCTCATCTTTGACAGTGGGGAGGTCGCTACAGCTGCTATGAAATCCAGATTCCCAGACATTAAGGGCTAATGGCCAGCATGAGCTTTTGGAACGGTAGGCTATCCCCACAACCCCAGTGCATATCGGGGTAAATGTGTGCTGGTTTGCTCTTTTTGTACGTCTGTGGACATGTAGACAATTCATCTGATCCCTAACAGCTTCGTTAGACTTTTGGAACATAGTCCTATTAGCCTAATAGGCTGGCCTACTGACTGCCTCTAAACTATATGCTACTCCAAGAATCTTTTGACTGTTTTTTCTTTTTTTCTTTTTTTCCCTTCTCATTTTGATTTAGACCTATTTAATTAGTATGCTTAGTCTACTCCAGGTCACCTGTTTTGGTACTTTTTGTCAGGTTTCGATTGGTCAATTACAGGGAAAAATACTCGGCTCCCTGGTAACACTTATAGAAGGCTTTTTCTTTTGTAATCGCATTTTCCCCTTTTTCTTTTATCAATTTCAGAATAAAGATTTTTCAAGATACGGACACAATCCCTTGAGAGTAGCTTCTCTTTGTATGGCTATAGGCCTATCTTATTTTGCCTTTTGTTTTATTCTCCCCCTGGTCTTTAGAGTTGGACTTCATTTTTCTTTTTGTTATGTCAGCCCCAAGGTTAGCTAAGCTTAGTGGATTGGCTGTGGGTTGTCTGCGTTTGTATGCATCTGTTTGTCCTTGTCGTCTGTTTGTTTCGTGTTTTTTATGTTTTAATGTCTACTTGCTGCCCGTTACATCAGCTGTATTGGTGCATGTGTGTGTGTGTGCATGTGTGCGCTTCTGTGTCCATGGGGGTGTTATGGGGGTGTGCGTGTAGGCCCATGTGTATGGGAGTGTGTGTGTGTGTGCGTGGGGGGCAGGACTCTTGCTCATTATACCTCTATTTTTTTTCTTCCCATTTATTCATTTTTCCCTTTTCTGGTAAAGATGATCTTATACCTGTCTATGTGCCATATTCTAAATGACTAGTTTGACAATGTTTTCTTTTAACGCCGGAGGCCTTAATATCCCATATAAACCTATAAGCCTATTAGACACCCTAAATAAGGAGAGGGTGGACGTAGCTATGATTAGTGAATCTCACTTATTACAGAAAGATGTGCATAGACTGCAAAATGAAAATGGTGCTAACTTACTCATCCTCTTTGAACAAAACCAAAGGAGTGCTCATTTTGGCACGGCACAACCTCCAATTTACCAATTTAGGCACAGGGGTGACTCAGAGGGCAGAATAACATTTATCAAAACCTTGATTGCCAACGAGAAAAAATTGCTTTTGTCTCCATTTATGCTCCAAATTCATTTGATATTAATTTCTATACACAGCTAACCCAAATGATGTTAGATCTTCAGGATTTCCGACTTTTTATTGGTGCTGACTTTAACGCCATATGGGACCATTCAGTGGACAGGACTGCCAGATCAGAGGGGAGAAACCAGCACCTCGCGTCTGCGGCCTTAAGGAAATGGGCTGAGGATATTGTAGTGGTTGATTTATGGTGTCTTATGAACCCCTCTGTTGGGGTTAGGGCTTTTTTTCAGGAAGACGTAATTCTTTTTCCAGAATTGACTATATTTTTGCATCCAAAGACCTATTTCATAACTGACATGACTCCGCTTGCTTTATCTGACCATAAGGCTCTAATCTGTAGGGCTACGCTGACAACAAAACGGACCCGCACTCCCCGTTGGCGTTTCAATACGGCTCTACTACAGAATGAAGATTTCACCAGCCAATTCCAGTCTGCTTTAGAGGAATTTATTATGTTTAATGAGTGTGACAGGGTCAGAAATATTGCAAGTTGTTGTTTTGATGTTTTTACCTGAGTGCTGTGTTTTTTTTTTACAATGCATGTTTTGGGTGTGTCATTTTACTTAGTTTGCTGTGTTTTATTGTATTTATTTTAATTAGTGCTTTGCTTTGATTGTATTTATTTGTTTTTAAGTCATGCATGCTGCTTTTATTGTGAATGACCCCTGGGAAGCCCCACCCCCAATCAGGAACTTATTACCAAACAAGTGACAGGTGCGGGATGCCGGAGACAAAAGAACGGACATGCTTTTATTGAGAGAGAGCTGCGGGAAGAGCAGGCAGGTCACCACGGAGCGGATCGACAGCCAGTCCACAACCCTACGGAGTGGTTCCCCGACGCGAAGGACGACCAAGCAGTGCCGTGGAAGGCGTGCGGTAGCAAAAGTCCACCACCGCCAATTCACTCAGGCCTGGGCCGACAGTTAACTAGCTGTCACCCAGGATAACCGTGAGTACAGTCGACATATTTTGGGGTGGACACGGGGGCTATAAGGAGGTCGTGAGTTTGGAGTAGCCAAGTTGTTGTTAGAGCACCACACTCGTCCAGTGTTCCTCTGTTTGGCAGGGACTGACGGAGTGAGGGAGACCCGGCAGCTGGTGCGGGAGAGCTACGAGGACGTTGAGGAGCCGCAAGCACACGAGGGAGGAGTTGTGGACTGGACTGGCTGTGGACTGAGTTTTACCGTTGAGAAGCAGCATTTTTATTCTTTTATTTTTACTTATTTTTTTTTTTATCATTTTAGTGTTTTATTAGTATTTATTCACATTTGTTAAATTATTTTCGGGTGGTACCATCCTTGACCTTTTATTGTAATAAACCTAGTTTTTATTGTATGTTACTGTCTCTGGGTTGGTTTTTAACTCTGCTCCCCTGATTTTAAAGAACCTGTGAGCCTTTTTAAAGAGTCCTAGGGCTCTTTTTAACTATCCCTAGGTGGTGTTGTCGGCTTTTAGTATTTTTTTCTATTTATTTATTTATTTGTAATTTCAAGTGCGGCCTTTTGGCCACATTTTTGGCGTTGTCGGCAGGATCAGGGTTAACGAGCAGAGTTGAAACCCACAGGATTTTTTTTAGTTTGCAAAAATGATGATGCCTATTTATCCGGGTGCACCGTGGGTGCCTAAGTTTGGGGGGCCAGACTCAGAGCTCAAATATGCGGAGTGGAAAGAACAGCTCCAGGGACTGCTTGAATATGCTGGTCTAACAGAACCACGTAAAGTGAGCATTTTAATGGGGGCACTGACTGGGCTAGCTAAAAGGCAGGTTCAAGTGTTGGCTGAGGGTGACTGTGATACAACAGCTAAAATTTTCTCTGTGCTTGATGGACTTTACAGAGGGAGGGCTCCCATTGCACTAGTTAAGTCACAGTTTTTTTAATTGCCAACAGAACCCAGAGGAACCTGTGCAGTCATATATTCTTAGGCTGAGAGAGCTTCACCACAGGCTGTAGCATCATGACCCAGACGAGGCCCCTACAGACGACCATCTGAAGGAGCAGTTCCTGCTTGGTCTGGAAGAGGGCCCCCTACTACAAGCTCTGAGGAGGCATGCCCACTAGAACCCAAATGGGACCTTCGACAACCTACAGCAGGAAGCCTGGCTCCTGGAGGAGGACCAACGAGGCCACAGGACAGAGGTAACCTGCATGGCTGTGGGTGGCACTAATAGCTATAGATCTCGTTCCCAGAATGTTGACTGGAAGCAGGAGCTGAGACAAGAATTCATGACTGAGCTGAAAGACCAGCTGAGGGATTGGACCCAGGAACTAATCAGGGAGCTGAAACCCAGGAGTCCCCCACAAGGAGCCACCTACCAAGGTCGACCAGAACGCGTGTATGTTCCTGCACCCACCTCTAATTCCTGGGACACAGATGGTAAGCCCATTTGCAGATGCTGTAAAAAATCAGGCCACATTGTTAGATTCTGCAAAAACCACTCAGGCCCTACACCAGCTTTAAACTACTTGCCCCTGCTGCTGAGGTCCAAGCAGTGGGGATAAGCCAGGAAACTGAATTGCAAGGGGCCACCTCAGCCTTGTTTGGCAAATGCCCACATGAGGAAGTTGTAATAGGAGGAGTTAAGATGACTGGCCTGCTGGACACTGGCTCCCAAGCCACCCTGATGAGGCAGAGTGTGCTGGCCAGCCAATTCCCTGATTATGGTGTCAAAGAGCTTCCCTCCTTTGTAAAGCTGAGGGCGGCCAATGGCCTAAAGATCCCCTGCCTGGGCTATGCTATGATGGACTTTGAAATTGAGGGACATAAAATTGCAGAGCGGGGTGTTTTTATTGTGGATGATGAATTTTCGTCAAACCCCCTCATCATAGGCATGAATGTGGTGCAAGCATGTTGGGATGCTGTGTTTAAGGGTGCGGAGGGCTCAGTGTCTTTTTCTTGTCAGAACTCCAAGTTTCAGCATGCCTGGAGAGAGGCTTTTGCAGTGTGCCGGAGGACGACAGTGACCGCTGAGGACGGGTTCTTGGGCTACATCTGGCCAGCGCGACAACAAGGAATTGTGGTCCCAGCCAGAAGCGAAGTTGTGGTCTGGGGGCGCGCACGGTCTGGCCCACGTGGACAGAACTACTGTGGTCTGGTGGAGGCTCTCCCTGAGCCCAGCTCTGTGGCAGTAGCAAGAACCCTGGCGACAGTTTGCCATGGTAGGGTCCCTCTCCGACTATGTAACCTCAATGAATTCCCAGTCTCCATAGGGTGCTATCAGAAGCTGGGCAGGCTGTTCCAGGTGGAAGAAGCAGATGTCCATGGCAAAAGAGATGCCCGGGGAGGATGGAGTGGTGGAGGTTGGTTTTGTAGAGGCCAGTGCAGGGAAGGAGAAGGACCCTGTGTTCGACCTGTTGGGAATGGCTGACCGACCAGACCTTACTGCAGAAGAACAGGGTAAGCTTGCAGCTCTCCTAAAAAAGTGGGAAAAGGTTTTCTCTGCCAACGAGGAAGATTTTGGGAGGACTAACATTGTTCAGCACCAGATTCCAACAAGGGATGCTAGTCCAATAAGGGAGCATTTCCGGCCTTTACCACCACTCCTGTACAAAGAGATGAGAGCCCTGCTGTCAGGTATGTTACAGGGGGGTATTATAACATAGAGCTCTAGCCCTTGGGCCGCCCCGATTGTCATGGTCAGGAAAAAGGATGGAAGTTGGCGGTTTTGTGTAGACTACAGGAAGTTGAACTCTGTTACACACAAGGATGCCTTCCCCCTGCCCAGAATTGAAGAGACACTCACCTCAATGACCAAAGCAGAGTGGTTCTCGACCTTAGACCTTGCTAGCGGCTACTGGCAGGTAGAGGTAGACCCACGAGACAGAGAGAAAATTGCCTTTACCACCCCATTAGGATTATTTGAGTTCCAGCGCATGCCATTTGGCCTCTGCAATGCACCGGCGACCTTTCAACACCTGATGCAGCAATGCCTCAGTGGCCAAATAACCAAATCCTTGTTGGTTTATCTTGACGATATTATTGTCTACTCCCCAGACTTTGCCACACACTTGAGGCACCTGGATGAAGTTTTTGAACGCCTTTGGAAGCACAGCCTGAAGCTGAGACCTGATAAATGCAAGCTACTCCACCATGAGGTAAAGTTTTTAGGCCATGTAGTCAATCAGGAAGGAGTACTGCCAGACCCAGAGAAAGTGTCCGCTGTCACTGATTGGCCAGTCCCCACAACTGCAAAACAGCTGAAAGTGTTCCTGGGGCTAGCTGGTTACTACAGACGCTTTGTTCTAGAATTTGCCAAGGTTGCATGCCCCTTGAACACATTGGTGGTGGGTATCCCTAATGACAAGAAATTAGGCTCCCGGCCAATTACTTGGTCAGCAGAGTGTCAAGTAGCATTTGAGGCCTTGAAAAAAGCACCGACCCAGGCTCCCATACTGGCCTATGCAGACTTTACCCAGTCGTTTGTTCTGTACACAGATGTGAGCAACCAGGGGCTGGGAGCTGTATTGGCACAAGTTCAAGAGGGGAAGGAGCGTGTCATTGCATATGCGAGTTGGAACCTGCACCCCACTGAACGCAACAACGCAAACTATAGCTCGTTTAAACTAGAACTTTTGGCTTTGAAGTGGGCCATTACAGAAAAGTTTAAAGACTATTTGACAGGAACTAAGTTTGTGGTGTTTACTGACAATAACCCTGTAGCCCATCTACAGTCTGCCAGGCTGGGAGCAATGGAGCAGCGGTGGGTGGCCCAGCTGGCCTCCTTTGACTTTGAAGGCAAGTACAGAGCAGGAAGGGAGAACACCAATGCAGATGCTCTCTCCAGGTTCCCCACAGCTTCAGAGCCCCCAGTGAGGACTGGCAATGATGGGATTGAGGAGTTCTGTGCTGTAAGGTAATTGACCCTAATACACACGAGTTGTGCTGTCAGATTGTCTGTCCAGCTTCTAGGCATCTGGAGGTGTGGAGACGGCACCACGAGGCCACTGCCCATGCAGGAGCAGAGAGGACACTGACCAGCCTGAGATGGCATTTCTTCTGGACTGACATGGACAAGGAGGTACAGGGGTTTCAGTCTGGGTGTACCACCTGTAGCATTCAGAAGGATCTAACGGAGCCCAGAGCCACTTTGTGTCCCATCGAGGTTACATATCCTTTGGAGGTAGTGGCACTAGACTTTCTTTCTCTTAGTAGGCCAAGTGACACCTACCAGAACATCCTTGTTATGACAGACATGTTCACCCACTATGCCTGGGATGTGCCGACACGAGACCAAACTGCAAAGACTACTGTGCGCACAATTTGGTCCCACATCATTCAAACATTTGGTTGTCCGGCCCGATTTCACTCAGACCATGGTCCAAATTTTGAATCTGACTTGATGAAACAATTTTGTGACTTGTATGGCATCTCAAAAAGCCGCACTACCCCATACCACCCAGCAGGTAATGGCAGAGTAGAGCGCATGAATCAGACCCTGCTGAATATGTTGCGCACCTTGGAAGCAGAAAAACAGAGTAAGTGGCCTGAACACCTCTCTGAACTGTTCACAGCTCCACAGGATTTGCACCTTCCTACCTTATGTTTGGACGGCACTTGAGACTCCCTGTCGACGTTGGATTGGGGGCAATGGATGCCAGGCAGACAGGTGATCTTGGTAGCTGGGTTCACAACCATCATCAGAAACTAACCTATGCTTATGATCTGGCCCGTAGGAAGATGGAGAAAGCAGCGGAACGGATAAAACAGCGTTACGACCGCAGGGCCGATGCAGCACCATGGCTCGTGGGCGAAAGAGTGTGGGTGCGCAACAGGAACAGGCAAGGCCAAGGCAAGCTGCATGGTGGATGGGACCCAGAGCCGCAAATAATACTAGAGACAGTTGGGGAAACAGGTCTTCTCTACAAGGTTAGGCCAGAACGGGGAGGCAAGGAGAAGGTTTTACACAGGAATGCCCTGTTACGACTGTCGTCGTTTTTTATTTTATTTTCAATTAATGTTTTTCCTCTCTTAGTGGAAGATAACTGCTCCCCCTTAGCTGTGGCACTGACAATAACATTACTGTCCATAACAGTACTGACAACCTCATTTAGAATTGTTTCACTAACCGTGATATCATGACTCTGTGTTACGACTGTCGGCGTTTGTTTGGAGTGTGTGCTCTCTTTTCCCCCTATCTTTGTTTTTCTTTTTAGGTAAGTAGGCGTGAGCTGTGTCCGAAGTGGGTTTGGTTTTGGCCCTCCAGTTCCTGGATTGGCTGATCACTTAGGAGGAGGACTATATAATGACCAAGATGGCAACAGTCTGGTGGCAGCAGGCTCTCCTCATCCTTCCCAACCAGCCATACCTTTGTGTCTGAGACTTAGAGAAGTTTGTGTTAGAGCAGTAGGGGTGAACTGCCATTTTGGTTAATCCTTTCTCTCCTGTGTTTTTTAAGTTAGGGAGGTAAGTGTCTGTTGTTTGGTTTCTTTGTTAGGTTAGAATTTATTGCTTTCCAGCTAGAACTGTTTTGTTTGTTATGTTGGCCTTGGTTCACCCTGAAGTGATAATTATTCTATTTTGTACATTATTGGTTC
>OMLB01018522.1:37905-55433 GCA_900302555.1 Myripristis jacobus | reverse complement strand
AATGAACCAGCCGTAAAATGTCAGGGTATCCCTTTAAAAGACTTGAACAGGTCCTGAGCCCGGGTGAAATCAGGCTCAGCGACAGAATAGAGTGAATAGTTAAAAAGAGGACGGAGAGGAAATCCTCCCTACAGAGCCAGTGCTAGTGTAAATTGTCTAAAATTAGGAATAATAGCTCGTATTTAACAAGATGTATGATGGTGATGTATGATTCAGGTGTTTTTGTCTTCCTGTGTGCGACAGCCTGCTGCTTCCTCGGGGCTGCTCAGCTGAATTTACACAGGAACAAAAAATGTGGTTGTACCCTTTGTGACCCGATCTGATTATTTTTTTTAAATTAAACAAAGAGAAGCTACTTGATCGATTAATTATTATTTAACAAGGGAAAAAAAACCCTCACCAGGGTCAAGTAGCTTAAAATGAACGTTGACGTGGCTGTGGAATGCAGTCACGTAAATCCTTAAGTCCATGACGCTGCAGTGAGATCCGTTTTGTCCCATTGTAAATCAACGGGACGGAGACGATCTTAAATCTTAGGCTGAATTCATGCAGCTAATTCTTTTCATCAAATTTGATCCAATTATCGCCGCACAAACATGAAAATCCGCATCTCTAGGAAGTCATGGAAAGATCAGGTGTATGATCTGATTTTTTTTGTACCTGTGTTAATGTAGCAAAACTTATTTCAGCACTAACTTTTTTTTTTTTTTGGCGGGACAAGGAGGGGGCAAAGACGTGATTTTAACCCTCTGATTTTCCCTGGCAGAGGCATTAAAATCAGATTTATGTTGCTGTGTAAACGCAGCCCAGATGAATTGGATGGAAAATGAGCCGGCTGACGTCTGTTCATGTGTGAGAAACTAAAGGTGTACATAGTTCAAGCAGGTAGCATGTTCATACTAGACTGTAATATATTTTCTTTTTGGAGACTATTGACTGTAAAGAGACACTGATGAATTTTAATATGTTTATATTATGAACTCCTGTGGTATGATTTAATAAATACAGTGTATAGTCTGTGGAGACCAAGTGTTTGTGTGTAATATGGGAGAAGAAATAAAAGCTTGTGTATAGCAGACTTGGAAAAACACTCAATTATAGCCGAATTTCTTGAGTTGAAATGATATTTTCCTGAATCTGGAAACTCATCGCCAGCTTCATTTATCACAGAGGAGGCAATGTAACTCGTCGAGACACAGCAAACTAAGAACTTCCCTGCACTGATAACTTATTATTTCTGCATATGACAATAAATCCTTTGAACCCATGAATGTAAGGGCGCATTTTAGGTCAGAAAAGTCAGTGAGATATGAAGAAGCAAATATGAATAAAGTCCAAAACAGGAAAGGATCCAAGGAAACTCCTAAGAATTGAGAGTAATGTTCCTTTCTTGTGAACTACATGAACATATTTCATTTCCTCTTGTGTGGTTTGACTGTATTTCAGCATCACTCTGGGCCAAAATCATGACTAAACAAGTGCAGAAATTTTAGTTTTCTCACTGTCCAAAAGAGATCATCCATATCTCCCACCTGGCAAAGCTAAACATCCCAAAACGAGGCTGAACACAAACAGCACATACTCCGTCTGACAAATCGATTTTTCATTGCTGCTTCTTTTATTAGAACAATACCTTGGGGGAAAAAAAAGGAGCATTTTTGTTCACAAAGTGTCCGACAACATTCAAAGTAAGAAGAGATGTGCACGACAATATGGAAAGAGAAGTACTGCCATTGGTTATTACAACATATACAACATGGTAAAAACACGCGTTACATGGGATTGACATGGTGTCAGTGTCCTGCAAATAAAAACAAAAAACAACAACAACAAAAAAAACCAACCCGTCCCTCCAGCTGATTCGCACTGTGATTGGATGCGGACGTTGAGGAAGGATTTGTTGACCCTGGAGCAGAGCCGAAGCACCGGGAAAACCTCATTATGTACAAAATATATGCGTGTCTTGACATTTTAAAGAAATAATGAAAACTTAAAAACATGGCAGGACACTGACGATGCAGGTTAAAACAAGAGGAATGTGGAGAAGAAACGTGTCTTGGTTTTTTGCTGGGTGGTGAGCTGAGTCAGCACCACGCCCACAGTAGCTTGGCAGGCCTCAGTAAAGCACTGAATGCACAAGAATCTGCTGCAAATTCCTACTTAATCGTTGCTAGTATCTCAAAGCTAATCCATTAATATAGATTTTTTTTTTGTTTGTTTGTTTGTTTTTTTGCATAATATTCAGAATTACAGCACAGTGGCTATGATATGCACCTCACAGTTTTCATATGTATATAAATGAGGGAGAGAAGGTGGGTGACTTTAAAATGGTCTGTTTTGGTGCATTACTTTTTAGTTTTCAAAGCTCTTGTATCGCTAATGCCATCGTGTGGTTTCAAATCAGCACCAAAATCGGCATCGAAAGGACCGTTCACTCCAAATGAACCAAACTTCAAGTGAAATGTTGAAAGAACATGTACGAATTTGGAGTGTGCTGCCCGTTTGGGAGTCAGCCTGGTGTGTTGAGTTAGTAACTTTTCCCCTGCAGACGCACAGACAAGCTGGCAGGTTTCAGTGGCGCTGTTGAGACGTAAACGCTGCAGAACCAATCGTACACCTGGAGAAAGAGGCGGATGTGCTGCATACCTCTGTGTATTACTGTCTTTACCCCAAAATCACCATCATATCCATAAAAAAAAAAGGACGAGAAGCCCCCGCTGCCCTCGAATCTGCCTCTCCGTCTGTCTGAGTGCACAGCATTTACATTTACAGGCAGTGAAATTGGTTTAAAAAGCCAAAGAGGAATGCAACAGTGTGACTGCTTTTCCACTGGAACAGAAAATGTAATTTGCGACACCGAGCCGCACAGATCTGATGTTTTTCATGGCTTGGCGGAAGAGGCAAATAAAGCGTGTACATTTCTTCTCAAGAGCACATGAGCCCTGTGGAGCAAAGTGCTGGGAGAGAGTGTCGACCAGGGGTGGAAATAATTAATCACAAGCCGCTTTTTTGTACTTTTGAGTTATTTTTTTAAAGTCAGTAATTTTACCTTTACTTGAATGTATCTTTTGCTTAAGCTTTATACTTCACTACATTTTAAAACCACATCAATTACAGAGTACAAATTTTGTCGGCTCTCTATACACATCAGAAATTGGACCGTCATAAGATGAAACTGTGGAGATGTGAGGATTTACCTGCCTTCACTTTTTGGTGCACTTTTTCTTTTTTCATCTCAAAATTTTTAATTTAAAGTATCTCACTGACCTTTGTATTCGTGTCCTTTCAGAATTGCATGCAAATGATCTCATCTACCCAAGTAAACATATGTGAGAAGTAACTTTTACCCTGATACATTTTAAATGAGTGACTTGTTATTTTTACTTAATCATATTTTTTTGACTTCTACTTCTTTTCAAGTGAAATATTAGCAAAATGACGATACCTCTACTTGACAAGCACTATCTAATCCAGTTTCCACCCCTGGTTTCTACCTGTTTAGACAGCCATGAGATCAGATTTGCACCGTAAAGCCTTTCATGCGCACCATTTTGCGTCCCCGAATGAATAAAAGGCAATGTTTCAGCATGGGGGAGTCAAAATGGCCACTGCAACACGGTCACAGATGGGAGCTGTGACTTCGAGGAAGGAAGCAAAGGACAGCGTGATCAGGGAGGGTTCAAGTAAAGAACATTATCTACAGTTTCATTCTGTACATTTCACAGCTTCAAAATGAACAAACACAGGTTATACAACTAAGGCATGGTCGCTGTTCGTATCTACCTTGAGAAGAGAGGCATCATCAGTGATGTTCTTTTTTTTTCTTTCTCTTATTAAATCAAATCATTTGGAAAAAATTAACACTTTATCTCGTCTGTGCGACTTTCATGTCAAGGTCGGTCAGTTCAATCAACAGCAGAGAAGAGAGACGGCGATGGTTCTACAGTCACCAGCGAGACTTACAAAATGGTCTGAGAAACATAAAAAAAAGACCTGAATAGAGTGAAACATCAAGACAATCATGTTGAAAGTGGAAAATCATGCAAGAAAAAACAAAAACAAAAACAAAGAAAGTTGGTCATTGCTCGAAAAGAGTTACAAAAGAGTATAAAAACCATTAAGCAGAGAAAAAAAATCATTAGAAAGTTGTTTTTGTTTCTCATAGCTACTCAGTGGTCATTCACACCTCTCTGTCATTCATTCGTTTCTCCATACTCAAATGCTATAGTACTGCAGGGCAAAGTGCATCGGTTCAAATTCAAACCTTGTTGTCTCTAATAAACAGCGGCGGCTGCTGCGTTTACAATAGGAGCTCCCGCCTGTCAATCAAACCAAAAAGAAAAAGAAAACCACAACCTAAAGACAATCACTGTGGAAACACATTCAGCATGACATAAAAAGATGTTAATATGTACAAATCATTCAATGGTAAAAACTAACCCCACACACATAGACTGAGACGCCGCACACACATTTTCACTCTCATGTGCGTACACGCCCCTCTATATGCGAGTGTGTGTCATCACATTCACAAATACAACTGATTTCATGGGAAAATGTCGTGAAGATGCAGCTGTCAGTTACCGGGAGGTCGGGATGGGCCCAAGTGGCTGATGGGAGATGTAGTTATGAGGAAAAAAACAGACACATCCTGGTGTGTTTGTGTATAAAATAAGAGTCCCCTCCCCCCCTCCTCTTCCCCAAATGTGAAACAAATTGTAGTTTTAAGGCAGAGTATGACTGCAATGACACTGGAACTCCTCTTTGTTTCTTCTCGTCGTTTGAGTCGCCCCGTCCTGCCTGAGCTGGGCGGTGGTGCGGCGCCGCGAGGGAAGGGCGACATCTGCTGGTCAACTGGTGGAATCACATCCAAGGGGACGGAGGATGGTGGAGGAGAGGAGAAGTGGGGAGGTAAAGGGAGAGCAGTGGAAATGAGAGGGCGGGAGAGGAGGGGAGAAGAACAGGAAACAGAGGAGGAAGAGGAGGAGGAGGAGGAGGAAGGGCAAAGGAGGGGAAGAGAGATCCTGTCTTGCCTCTAAAAGTCCTGAAACCTGCCTGCTCAAGCGCTCGGATATGAAGATGGTGCTGTTAGGGAAGTCGGCATACACACATAAATGGATCGTACACATGCTGGAATGTCAGGAGAACATCATGATGATATGAAAGTCAGCATTACAGACAACAACACAGCTCAGCACACACACACACACACACACACACACACACTGCAGTGTTACTGTCCGAGATGTCTGGTCATGTACAGGACACGTTTTACGACACGCGATGGTCATGCTACAGAGTGTGTGTACACATGAAGGCAGGCATGGGGAGCAGAGTGGCTCAGGCAGGCAGGCAGGCAGACATCACCAACAGAGCGCAGATGACGATCATGAGAATGAGTTGGAAGTTGCAGCGCTGATATTGTTAGTGGCAATAAATAAGCGGAACGGCGTCAAACACTGGCACTGGCAAGTCAGCTGGATTTCTTCATCTGGTGCTGGTCACAGTCTGGGTGTGTGTGTGTGTGTGTGTGGCATGGAAGAATCCCTGTGAACCAAACCAGCAGGGCTGCTAGATGTGAGCTAACACTGTCCGTTTACGGTTTGTGCAGCCCGTTGGTTTGAATGACGAATCCTAATAATGCCTCTGAAGTGGCTGCGAGCAAAACGTTTTCCACCCACAATCTGACCAGAACCTGGAGAAGAGACTGACTTTAAAGGAGCAGTTCCCCTCAAAAAGAAATATATTTTCCCACTTACCCCGAATGAAATGCAATCCACCCGACCGAGATGTTTTCTGTGTGATTTGGCGTGGTTTCCAGAGTGACGTCGCGTGCACGCCAATGCAACGAGGCAGCATTGTTATTCATTTGTGGAGCTCAAATCAACAAAAATCAACATGAAAAACTTGTAATCATAAACCAGAACACATTCCAGGTGGATGGATGCTGTTTGCCAGCGTTCTTCGACAGGAAACAGTTCTCAGCACAGCTCTTCACCCCTGACGGCTGTGGATCCATGTCACTGTTTTTGGAAAGAGCTGCTGCTGTTCGGTTTTTCACTTGTTAAGTTTTGACAATTTGAGCACCGCAAATGAATAGTCATCCACCCCCATTACACTGAGGTGAGGGGAGACACAGTGGAAACCTCTCCAAATACCACAGAAACTCTATCTGGATGGACTGCACTTGGGATAACTGTGAAAATATATATATATATTTTTTGCCTTTTTCCGGTGAACTGTTCCTTTATTTCAAAAAGCCAAGGAATCTTATTGAACGACAACATACACAAACGGCGACACTGAACAAATGAGCTGGAGGATGCACCTGTCGCTGATGAGGACGTCCCACTGTTTACATCTCGCTGCACTGACACAAAACGTTTAGTGTCCTGCAGAATTCATGCAGGATCAGTAAAGAGTGGGGATTCTCAAATGGCAACTACTGGATGTCCTGTTCTGAGATAAATGATATTAGTCCCTGTTTTTTTAGCGATGAAACCATCCGCTGTTACACCCCGACTCCAACCCTCTCCCTCTATTAGTCTGTGACCCAGAATGCTTTGCTAATCATGGATGTGTGAGCATGCAGACATGCAACCCTGCCTCCCAGGCCACTACTCTCTCTCTCTCTCTCTCTCTGTTCCCCTTTCTACCTCTCCTCCTCCTCTCTCTACCTCCCTCCTCTCTCTCTTATTTTCTCGGCCACCCTGTTTATCTCCACCACCACCACCAATCAGCAATCAGCGTGAGCCCTCCACCAGCCAATCAAATCGCCCGGCCACCCTGCAGCCCTCAGGAACCTGCAGTCACATAGAGGAGAAAACAAGTTACTATAAGACACACACACCCGCGCGCAGGCTAACAGACACAGGAACACACACAGACACGCAAATAATACACTGCGTAACGTGACGGTGGGTTTTGGTGTTTTTAACGAGAGTCAAAGGAAGACTGCATGTTTACTGCAACACCTTACACTGTATTGCTCAGGATGTAGTTCTGCATCATATTCACACATTATACATTATTGTAGTGCAGTTACGTAACAAGCAGAACTCAGGTTTTCAATCAGGGTGGGACCAACTCACTTTCAGTTCAACCGATTCACCAAGTGGCAACTGGGAGACAATAAAGGGGGGGCTTTTTTGAATTTAGCGTTTCATTTTAACATGTTTTTACTTCAAAGTTCACATCTGAGGCATCCCGGTGTTTCTGTCTGCTAACGTACTTAGTAGCCTGAGCCACCGGGACGACTTTCCAATCTTTCTTCATTGTCTGTGAGAAAAAGTACTTCACTGGAAAGCACTCAACAATTCAAAAACCTCAGCCAGGAAATTTTTCTTTTGTCCAAAATATGATGAAATATTTGGGACTTAAATGACAGGTTTGCTCAACATGTTGTGAATAGAGTGCACTGAAACCAAATGGTCCCCGGGTACAGTGTTCAGTGTCGGTTCTGCTGGGCCTCAACCCAGCAGAGCCTCATACAGAAAGAGTGTGACCAGGCTGAACTGCAGGTAACACACTGGAACACAACTGGAACAAATGCAACGGCAACAACCTCACCTCCCCGCACAGGAATTGCAATCTTAAAAATGTATTATGTGTTTTTTGTAAATGTGACACAATCCTGAGCTGGACGCGTTTCATGTTGATGTTTTCATGTTTGGCTGCGTCCGCTGTCAACAGATTGTCTGGTGTATCTTTGGGTGCCATGATGCCGCCCCCCTTGTTTTAACTGAAAAGCGTTGGCTGCAATATAACAATGTTCTCCCTTGCGGCACTGTGGTGAGATGGATAATATTCAGCTGGCGCAGTTACTTTGCAGCAGCTGTGAGGCAGAATTACAGAGCCGGCATGACCGCCAATGAAAACTGTGATGGCAAAACTGTTTTTATCAATGACCGGGAGTGAAATATTGACCAAGAACATATGAGTTCAAGATAACAGAGAGCCTACAGGATATGACAATGAGATTTATGGGGGATAAAGATTACTAGATGTTTTACAGATTCCTTATCTGATTAAACCAACTTTTAAAACCGTTTTTATATCGAAATTTAACACTACTTTCTGGAACTTTCTTAAACTTCGAACCAACTGGGCTGTTTACGCTCCAATATTATTAAGTACAATATTAAACTTTGTGGGCTAAAACTTCAGCCCTACATTTATCTTATTAGGGCTCAATCAGGTCAAATCCTGATGTTGCTCTACCTCGAGTGTGAAGGCAAAGACACTAACACTCCTGCACGCTCAAAAATTAAAATAAAAAAAAAAAAACACAGAAAAACAGATCAAATCAGATCTCGTGTTATGTTTCAAATCACATCAACATATCGATCCAAGGAGCTTAAAATCATCAAATCTTAAACATCTCCATCTAAAAAAAAAAAACGAAAAAGAAAGAAAAAAAATGAAGAAAACAACTATTGGACAAAAGAGTAAAAACAAAAGAGTAAAATCATGACTGAAATATTAAATAAAATATGCTTTGATCGATAACAAGTGGTGTAGCCTTAACACAGGGCTCAAAACAGCAGTGGGAACATCTCTTTCACACACAGAAAATACACAACCAGACCTGCCAACCGCATTTGGAGTACAAGTAATGTACTCAATGTTGAGTAATGTAACACACAGTCTGCACACCATTCTGCCCAGCGTAGCTTTGCACGCGGTCATTCCCCAGTACACCACTGTATTATAAACCGTTTATTAGGCCTTAGTGCATTTGAAGTACCCAGTCTATTGCAGCCATCATCTTTAAGTGTTCTGCCCCCATTAGTTCAGCAAAAACCTATTTCTAACTTAAAATAGGAAATATAGTATTCAAAATCTAGAAAGCCCGGACATAATTTCACTCAAATACCTTGCACCTTGTATGTACAGAAGCCTTGATAAACATTACTAATTTTGCTTTCAATGTTTTTTGATTATCAGGTATTATGGATCATCAGAGTTATGATTTAAAAACATTGATAGCTTATAAATCACTCAAACTGGCACTGGCATTTGGTTCCACAGAGTTCAACGGACAGTTATTTACAAATGTAACTAAAGGTTTTGGCTAAGTCATTGAAGCTCCTTACGGCTGACTGTCAGTACTGTCAGTATCACACAAGGTGCAGGAGGCATGAGAGGGCAGCTCTGAGGGTACGGAGACGTGGCCGCCGCTCTCCAAACGCGGAGAGGAGCCAGACTGGTGCTGGAATCATCCGAGAAATGTTAGCTGTCCACAGGTCACACCCACTGAGCACCAGCTGCAAAATATTGAAAATCATGAAGCTTTTCTTGTGTCTCTGGACAAGTATTCCATAATAACCTTTCAGCATGTTGTAATTCAAGAGGTCTGGGAGCAAACTGGACTTCTGCACCTCTTCTTAACTCTGAGTTCAGGCTTTAGGAAACCCCAGCCTGTGTTGGGGGACTTTAAGCCAATCACAGGTCATTTCAGATAGATGGTGTGCCCACTGGCTGCTCTATAAATGCAGATGGACGTGTACGCCAGCAGTTCACCGAACCTATCTCTAATGTTAACGAATAAACCATCCATCCAAAATGTAAGAAATTTGCAAAATAAGAGGGGGCTGGATAGATGGGCTACAGAAACTCAAAAGTGCAAAACATTTAACGCAGCCTACTAGTCGGGCAACTTAGCGGTGTGCACCAGGTATGGCGTATCTGTGTGTTTTAACAAAGGCTGGGTGGTTGGTACGCTAACTGCATACAGGTTGGCAGGTCTGCACAACACAGTCTCTCAAACATGATCAGATATGTTGTTCCTGTTTGTCCATGTGCTCAAACACTCAACAGTGGACGACCGGTCCCACAGACAAGAGAGGGAGGACGAGGACAGATGGATACACGGATAAATGGAAGGGACAGAGGGATGAAAAAAGAAAAAGTAGGCGGTTGAATGTCCATGCAGGTACTGAGACGTCATTTTCTTTCCGGTGTTATCTCGAAAGGGACAGAGGAAGTAGGAATGAAAAGAAGGACAGAGCGACGGCTGACAGGACAGAGCACAACGTAGCTTCAGATGTAGGTGACAGCACCTTTGCTGTTTTTCTCCAGGGTGATTTCTACGTATGAGGTGGGAACGTAGCCCTCCTCCCCGCTCTGCTTCCTGGCTCTGGTCCAGCCGTCTCCTTTATCCTCTTCTATGATGTACAGCACCTGGAACCAATGGGAAATCCCAGGTTTTTTTAAAAGGAATGTGCTGAATCTTTAGGACACTGCCCCATTACTAAACCAACACCAAGAATCATCCATGTGTTTCACTGCACAGCAGATGAATGCGTGGTTAGTAACATCCTACTATAACTTAATATACAATATACTAGTTTATGCTAAAGATTTAGCATGGAGTACCACAGCAAATAATCTATCAGACAGATTATTTTGATATCCATGCTCTCACCACTTACTGGATAAGTTTACCTAGAGACAAACTGCTCAAAAACTTACATGCATATGCAAGTTTTTTTAGAGATCCATATCATCACTAAATTAAAATTTACATCTTTAACACAAAATAATTAGCAAAATAACACATGAGGTATTAGGCCTAGATGATATGGTTGAAATCAATATCAAAATGCTAATAAGGATTTTGGGGTAATATTAAATGTGGTGTCAGATGTAACTAAAATTACGGTGTCATGATGTCCACTATAACATCGCAAAATGAAAATACTGTGAGACAATAAACTGAACTGCTGCCCAGCCTTAAAAAAATCTTAAAGCATAGCCTAGTTAAATGCAGATGAAAAGTATCGGGTTACATGAATTACCTCGTCTTCTGCCATCACTAGTGTCCCCTCGTTCTGACCTGAGGGTCAAACAAACACAGATTACACTCGTTACATTACTACAAGTTGAGCCCTGCAGGACGGAGCCACCAGTTGCTGCTGGGGGATTTCCAGAGGCCGTAAAAAGTGTATGCATCGTATTCCTGGAGTCCTTACCATCGAAGGAGTAGAGCGCTTTGCAGTGTCCAATGACAGGCAGCGGGTCGTCATCGTCAAATTCATCATCGAACTCGTGGGGGTCGGGGTTGGGGGGTCCGGGCTGTGGGGGGTTGGAGTGGTGGTGGGGCGTGTGATGCTCCTGACTGGTGTCGTCTGTGTAACTGCCTTCAGGACTGCAACAGGCAGCAGAAACCAGTTTTGCATTTGCTCTACTTGCTAAGATAAAGCTATACTTTATGGTTGCGGTGGAGAAACTATGAGTCTTGGCAGGAATGTTAACGATGATTCAGATGGTGTTGAGAGAGCTACTTTAAAATGGTGATTTGTTATGGAATACTGGATCATCAGCAGCGTGACTGCTTGGATTTTTAGAATTCATGCGACTTTAACTATTTCTCTCATCTACATATTATCCATCAATTAAGGTTTTGATACATAATTGTGCACATGAACAATTTCACTCAAGCCTAATGCCACCCTTCAAAAAACATCTCTGAATAACTGAAGTAAAAACCACTTTTTCAAAGATGTACAGTCTAATCAATGTTATTTTTGCTAACTGCAATATTGTAGATTAGAGGTTTTATTCATTAATCCATCATTTGATGCTTGCTGATTGCACTAATCAAAAGCATGTAATATGTAATTACTACAAACCCGGTACATGTCATCTAATGCTACCTAATACTTCAGTTCTTGTATTGTGCATTTTTTCTTTTGTTTTGGGGAAGATTTGTGACGGTATCTGTGAGTGTACCTCTCTCTGCCCTGAGGAGTGTGATGGTGGTTGTCGGCGCTGTGTCTTCTGTCTCCTCTGGAGCTCTGCTTTCCCTCTACCTCCGATAGCCAGGACTGGAGACAGTGAGACAGAGAAACTATTAAGATGGTTTTCCACCCAGATTATCTGGGTAAAGTAGTCCCAGGGCCTACTTTTCAAATAATATAAAGGTTCCTTCAGTCTGCTGCTGTCAGCGTTTCCACCATGGTGTTAAGACCCACGAAGATTAGGCAAATTAGCCTGCTGATATACAAAACCGTGACGGCTGTTTTACATGTTATTTTTTACAGTCAAGCATCAGGCTATTTAACCTACTTTAATCCCTGCTTGTTGACAGATTACAGACACTTTTCTCTCACGAGCAGCTCTCCTTCATCCTGCCAACAGGGCCAAAGCAACCTTGTCTGGTGAAACGATAAGAAAATAACTTCTATTTCTCTCATTTACTGGATTTTCCACTCACAGTCCTGCTGTGCTGTCTCTCCCTCTTGCTTGATCGTGCTCTCAGCTCGATCGCACTCTCTCTTTTTCTCCTGGGCTTTTAGAAAGTACTACCCCCTAGCAGTGACTTTTTCTGGGGTAAAAAAAAAAAATGTCCCCCGAACTAAATTTAGATCCTGGTCCCTGGGGTTGAAGCTGAACAGACAGTTCTTTGAAAGGTTCCTTGTCCCTAGGGAAAGTTCCTGTGGTCAAAGCCCGACAGTACAGAAAATTTCAGTTGACCTACCCCACACCTTCTCTCCACTTCATCATACCTCATTCTTGTGGATTTCAGAGCGTAGCCTCTCCATGTTGCACATGGTCTCTGATATTTTGGGCTGCAGGCTGCTGGGGTCTCCCATCTGAGGGTTCTTCTCATAGACGTCCTTCATCTTGTTCAGGGCGTCTCTGACGGGCACATGACAGACGAAATTCAGTGTTCTGACCCATGATATTTCAACCTGGTCTGGCAACCAAAAGCAGAAATAAGCTGGCAAAGATTGCAACTATGGGCAATAAAATTACAGGCAAGACACAGAGCCATCTGTCTGGGATGTACGTGCTCTGGAGTAGGGTCAAAGCCCAGCAAAGTCTGGCTGATCCCTCACATCCCCTAAAAAGAGAATCTGCAAGCTCCCCTCAGGGATGTGCTGTAGAACACCCAGAGACTCACAAAATGTACTTGAAAAGTCTTTTATTCCACATACTATTGCATTGATCAATTGTTAATGTACATCCTTATCCATTTTTATCTTGGCACTTAGTACTTTAAGCTCAGTCTAATCTTGCATGGTTCAGTTAATGTGATGTTGGAGGTTTGCGTTTTTATTTTTTTACCCTGTGTTGTTTGTTCTGTGATGTGTACTGTACTTGTTAGGTTTTATCTCTTTAACAAAACATAAGAGCATCTACATTACAGCACTGTTAATCCTCAGCGATTTGTTTGCCAGCAGTTACTTTTAACCAATAACATTTTTTCTTGATGCTTTACTTCCTTGCAGCCCACTGTGCTCCCTGCAGTGACCCCAGTTTCCAATCAGTCCATTCATCCCCATCCAAAGTTGCATCAAAACCTTCCTTGAATCAACAATCATTGTACAGATACAAGAGCAGTGTTTTCCTTGTTCTGCTTGGTTTCAAGAGACACTTTTTTTCTGAGAAAATTCCTAAAACAACACCGAAAATGAAACACAATCTGAAATGAATTTTAACATGGGGGTTTTTCTCACAGTGCATGGTTTGGACCTTGCGAGCTATTCAGGGACAGCATCGTACCTCTGATCCATCTCTTTCTGGAGCTCCTTGCTGAGTTCGTCGATCCTCTGCTGCAGCCTCTTCCTCCTCTGCTCCGGGGGAAGGTGGCTGAAATCCTCCAGGGACGGGGCCTGGTGGAATGAAAACATTAGCTTTTAACAGCACCATGATGCTAACTCCTTCCCAACTCAAACTATCTCCACACTAAGTCAGCATGTACTGAACAGTGTGAAGAAAGAAGGCTGGGAGATATAAAATAAAGTAGAGACTGCAGTATACCCAGTATTTTCACCAGAAATGTGCAGGATTCTTCCCGGAAAAAAATGTGCCAGACATCAAATGGTTAGAAAAGCAAATATAAAAGCTTTCAGTAAGTGGATATAAGCTGAATCGCCGCTATATTAGTCAGTGACAGAGGGTTGAACGGACATTTATTTGTAGCAAAACGAGTGCTGCACCAAACTTTCCCAAGACACAGCATGTAGGAAACATCTTCTTTACCTCTTTAGAATTAATAACACTTAAGTCCTTAACATCAGTGCTTGCGGTCAGCTTCGGCCCGGTCTGGCCAGGCTGTGAAACGCTGTTGGCTCAGTTGTGGTCCAGCCATGTTTTGGGCTACTATTAGACACAGTGGGGATGTCCTGAGGCAGACAGGCCATGGCACAGCTAAACCCTCCTGAGTTATTCTTGGCACATCGGAAATGTCAGTTGTGTTATTTTTAATACCCCCAATTTGCTGCATCCTACTATTTTGCTGCTTCAACCATCCAATTTCTCCAAAGGGATCATTAAAATTTCATCTCATCATAAATGCAGTCGAGGTGTGGTGTAGTTGATTTTAAAACTCCCGATTAAGGGTAAAGTAGTTCTGTTATTCTGTACTGACGAGGGACTGTGCAATAGTTGTTTTTTAAATTCTGTTTTAATGCAAACTTACTGCAGAAGGTGTGTTTTTTTTTTTTTATTCAGTATTTATTTTATATGTGAATTAATGTGAACTGTACTCTGATGCTTATGACTATGTTTTCGCTTTTTTTCTTATATTATTATATGTATGTATTTATAAATATGAAATTCACGTGTGTAGCTCTGCTGGCTGTGGAAACAAGCAATCATACTGAGTCCAGGCAAAACGTCCCCTTGGGGACAATAAAGCATACGTTGACCTCGACCTCTGAGGACGTACGATACACACCATGCTACTTCATCCATTGCAAACTGAGACATCAGAATTTATTAATTCAAAACTAGAGATTTCTGTTTTTCCTGCAATCCAGTTTTTTGAGCTTTAACCCGGTCACAAGAATATTTTATCTAACCGGGAACAAGAACACAACTAGCTGGGGAAAGGACCAAAAGCTAGCTATTTCTACTGGGTTTCCATTCTGGGTCCTACAGTGAAGTGTCTATTGTCATACAGGTGGTTCCCATAGGCCTACGTGGTGAGGACACATGCACTAACATCTACACTGCTGGGTCTACACACACACACACTTACCGCCTTCACTGACCACTGAGCCGTAATGCATTAGCCATGCCAGTTAAAGAGACAGACAACAAGGAAGGCTCATTAGTTGTTGGTATGTTTGTCAGTCAGTAAGTCAGTCAGTCAAACATCTGCCTGTCCGTCAACAAGACTGTCAGTCACACATTCAGCAAGTCCATTAGTTCTTCAGTCAGTCAGTTAGCCAGATAAGGGCTCCCACTGTGACCCTAACATAAAACTCAATGACTTTGCATAACTAAGACATAGAGCTTCCAGGACCCAAAACTGATATTCCCTCCTTATTTGTTTCAGGAAAATCAGCCAAAAACACTTCAAAACTCAAAAACAGCCATGGGTTGTGTACCTTGCATCTGTAGGTACAGTTTCAGTGTATTTTCCTTATTCCTGTGGATAACTGGCCAAACTTGATGTGACATCATGTCAATTTCTCTATGCAACGCATCCACAAGACATGTTGTGTTCTCATGTAACCAACAGCTTAGCAACCTCACACCCATTCTCTGGAGGTTATGGAGAGGCATTCTGGGAAATACAGTACACTGAAAATACAGTAACTGAAGCTGTTTAAGGAAAAACGGGTACACCAAAAATTACAGCACTTCATCATTGAAAAACAATTTACGACACTAAAAACTAAATGATGATACGTTACTGTACTGCAAACACTGCAAGACTGTCTCAGAGTGGAATTTTCCTTTAATGACATTTTTCTAATGATATGTTCAGATATAGGAATCACGTCACTGTGAGAGGACATGCCATGCCCAACGTCTGGCCACTTCGCGAGCATGCCCATGAAGGCCCATGTAAAAAAAAAAAAGTAAAAACTCCCATCCAGACTCTCTATGCACTTGACTGGACGCACATGCCGCTCACTGGGCTGTGCTTGCTTTCTGACTTCCAGTGTCAGCTTTGAAAAACATGGCAGCTGTTCAGAGCAAAACGTCAGTTTTCACTAAAACTCATCACAATAGGTTTCTATTCACATTTAGGTGCAAAATCAGCCATGCAGTTGCTAAATCTTGTATAATTTGACAATCACTTGCAATGGGGCCAGCGTCGGCCACCTCTGATTTGCATGATGTTTAATCCAGTGAATTTTATACAAATGTGGGAAGGCTGATATTGCCTGACTTCCTCAGATAATTTACCAAAATTCTCTCACCTTCCTTTTCTGGACAACTTTCTGTCACTAAAATATATTCTGCGCTAAATATCATATATATATAAAAAAAATCCATGAACAGTGGGAACCCTGTCAGATAATTAGTACAAGAGCCGGTCAGTCTGACAGTCCCTGTGTCTGAGGGCTGTTGGACAGATTAAAGCAGCTACTTAAAAACCATCCAATCACAGATGGCACTGACAGGACTGATAGGAGAAAAGCCAATCAAAGATCTGGCTTGGCACTGTGGTTGGGTGTTATTGACAAGTTTGTGTTAAACTGTCTGAAAGCAGACCGCTCTGCTTCACAGCGTACTGACACAGCATTAGCAGAGGCACGCAAACACACACACACACACACACAAACACACACCACTGCAAGCTAGTGACACTGCAGTTTCAACCCTCCACACACACACACACACACACCACTGCAATCACAATGCCGAGACCCTATAAATCACAAAACAAAAACGCACACACACACAGCACACTGTCAATCACCAAGGATCTGCAGTCTTGTGATTGGAGAGAAAACCTGTCTCGTAAATGCGGGGACAGGAAGAATCACGAGAAACAAAAAGAATGCAAGAGAAAATTAGAGGGGGAAAAGGGATGGGGCAGAAGGATTCACAGATGAACAAACAGGAAACAGACAGGAGGAGCAAATAAAAAACAGAGCAGGGTGTCTGCAAGTTTCATCAAGTTAAATTTGAGACTTTTTGAGGCTGTTTGAATGCCAGTCGGAAGTAAATGCGACACCGATTCAAGTAAACTAAGCATGAAAAATGAAAAAAGCTGTAGATCCTCGGGAGCATAAATCTGCATGACTGGGCTGAGGTCTCACAAAAAAAAAAACAAAGCACCACAAGGACCCACAACATCTTTATGACTTCTAAAACCATCTGTATTTAACTGTATTTAACTGTATTTAACTGACTTTTAAGGCCTTGAGTTTCGGTAATATAATTTTATAAAGACATTTGAACTCTTTTCCAGGGGCTGCAGACACCCTGTAGAAACGACAAGGGGTGTGAACCTTTGCCTGAGCAGAGACTGAAATAATCAATTCAACTAAAGTCAGAACGATTCATTCTATTTCTTTCAGCATATCGATGCAGCAGAACCAGCCGAATTTATCATTTCTATCGTTGCATCGAAGCACTGAATGAATCGTTACACCCCCTAGAAGTGACAGAAACCAAAACCACATCAACCAATCTCACTCCAACTCAACGCTACTTCCTGGCTCACCCCTCTCCTCAGGCCCCTTAAGGATGGAATTCTGGGTACTGTAGTCTTTATCTCAGACAGACAGTAGCCCACTGGGTCTGAGCTGAAGCGGGGCGGAGGGGGGAGATGGGCG